>JAQIYC010000820.1:0-11339 GCA_034699545.1 Porobelba spinosa | reverse complement strand
GGTCTGCCCTTTAAAGACTACATAAGCCGTCGCCGGAGTTTAGGCGTTCTTCTGGGTGTCTGAGCCGTCACTTTATTGTTGGCAAAGACTCTGATTGATATGTCTGTTGCAGACGGAAGGGGTGACTGACGTTGTGGTTGTTGTCAGAGTCTTTCAATTTCTTTCTTCAAATCAGTCGTCAACTGCTCTAAGAATTTGTTCTTTTCGGTCAGAAGTTCTTCAGACTTCTGTGCTCTTCGTTTCGGTCAAACAGTTGTTTATTGACTTCTGCCAATTGGTTGCGTAAATCTTGCGTCTCTTGTGTCAGAGCATCGGAACTCTTCTGGAGTTCTAAAATATGTCTGTCTTTGGCAGTCAAATGAACAATCATTTGCTGTCTGTCGGTGTCCGAGCGCTGGACGTCCTTTACATGTTGTGACTGAACAGTTTGTCTTAGAGTCTGGTTCTGAGTTTGCAGTTTGTGGTATTCGTCGAGTGCTTTTGGATATTTTTGATTCTTTTGTTTTAGATTTGTTTTTAAATCACTTTTTTGTTTTTCAAGGGCTTTGATATCCAAATAGTATTGACTACAGTCTGCGTTTAAGTCATAAATTGTCTGATTTAGAGCTGATTTTTCTTCTGTCCACTCATTAGTGTTGGTTTCGTCCTGAATGTGTAGTTCCTGTCTTTCGACTGTCAGTCGTTCAACGTCTACCTCAAGCTCTGCAATTCGGGCGTTCAGTCGATTGGTCTCTTCCGGACGGCTGTCCAGTTCGAGCGCCTGAATGCGTTGTCTTTGGGTGCGAATAGTGTTCTCCTGTCGGACAGCGCCGGCTGTCATAACATGTATTCGGTCTCGACGTCGGCTTAGCTCTATATCAAATCGATTGACTTTAAGGGAGAGATTTTCAATAAGAGCACACTTTTCGGCCAGTCTTTGACCCAATCTTTCAATTCGAAGTTGGGATTCATCGGAAGCGCGATATTCTTCGACGGCTTGTTGTCTCAAATCTCGAATTTTGTTGTCTAACTCATTACGTCTTGCGCAGGTAGTGATCAAAATGAGGTCGGAGTGCAAGACATAGTAATTGTCGTATTTCTCGAGTTCTACTTCTGGCGGTCGTATGAGTTCCTCCAAATAGAAGTGATTCGAAACAGGAATCGATATATTCTGGTCGAGAAGTAGGTTCTGATTAGTCAGGAGTTGTTGGAAGTCTTCTGGTGTCGAACAGCAGTCGGCCCGGCATTAGGTTGTACTCCCGGGTTGTCGAAGACAACTCTCACAGCTAAAGCAGCCTTTCCTTGCAGTCGGCACTTCGGTATACCACGAGTGAAGGAATCGGTTTTGTTTGACTCGAGACGAGTTGATCCAATTCCCCGCAGGGGTACACATAAACAGATCAGTCGCGTAGTCCCAGCATATGTCACATTGAGGAATGTCGACATCAATGTCGGTGTCGCGAGTGATCTGTTCTAATGCGAAAAACTTAGGCGACTGTCCGTCCAATACATAAGTTACTGCATTTTCGGGAATGACAGCACAAAGAGGTCTGACAGTCCTGTTGCTGGCACTGACGGTCTGGTCCAGTCGGACATCTCCGTCGGTCAGATCACTACTCTTGACGATAGGTATATCCAAATCTAAAATAATTATACGTTTATTGATAATTGGTTTGTATATCGAATCGGAGTCTAACGGAAGCGGTTGTCGGCGTTTGAAAGCCTCGGCTTCACAAACAGGAATAATTGGTTCCGGATATGAGTCATACCGGGTTTGAACCCAAGGGGCAGTGTATGACCACTGACTCACGCGTCGTTAGTATTCGGAGGAGTCTGAGTCGTACTCGATGTCAACTTCTGAATTGGACGGGTCGGTCGGGTCGGACAGGCGTTTGTCGTCCGGCGCTGACTCTTTCAAAATTTCAACTTCCGAGTTAGACATGACGTGTCTAACGGCTTTCACTGGATTGTTGTGTCGTCACCGATTACTTTGAAATATTCAGACAATTGTATTAATTATCAATATTTGAAATAATATGATAAGCAGTCGAATGAGGAGTAAGAGTCGATTAATGGCTTATTAATAGATTTGTTGTTTTATAAAGACCGCAAATCAGAGCCAAAATTGTCGTCAATTCGGATATAATCTGTTGTCTCTCGGGAATCGGTCGGTCGACGGCACCAGTAGATACGGTAGTCATGGGGGTCAGAAGAGGCGATATTCGGATTGTCTTTTATAAGGTAGTCGATGGCCGTTAAGACCCGCGACTTATTGACAATCTTTGCGTCGAGTCTTAGAAACACTTCTCTTAATCTCAACTTTATTTACTTTAACTGAACCGTAGGCTGTGCTGAGAGCACCGGTAGGTCTAAATAGCGCATGTGCAGGACAGCACGTATTTCGAACAAAAGCGGGTTTAAATATAAAGTATGTCTAATGTGCTACTAGAAAGTGATTGTAACATGTTTTAAAAATAAATACATTATTTATGAGCTATTATGAGCTGGGTCAGATACTAAAAAGTAGTGTATTTTTAATGTTATAAAAGTTTAGTTAAAATATATATATTCCTATAAATAATTGTTAAATTTTAAGCTTAAAAATCAAATTTCTACTAATTGTACCAGACAATTAGGAACTAATTTTAGCCTAAATTGCAATTCTTTGGTTATTTTCTAACTAATTCAAATTTAAACTAGTTAAATTGGAAATATTTAAACAAGCAATAATTTATAGGGTTTTCAAATTAATTGCATAAAAATTAGTTTTAATTTTTGGAATGAATTTTAGAAAATCGGAAAATTTCAAAACAATTGTAGTTTTAACTGAGGGATGAGTCATGGGTTGTAGTCAGAGGAGACATCGAGAGTGTGTAGTCATTGGAGGTCAGGTTAAAGGCGACGATAGCCAACATTACTATGACGTAAGAACTGTCTGAGAAGTTGGTGTTCTCGCGATGTATGTGCGAAGCGTTTCTGGTGTTCGAAGTCGGCCAGAATTTGCTCCAGAACATTTTCAGCACCAAATAGTTGAATATAAGCCGGAATAATGTAAAAATTATAGAGATCTCGTATCGGAGCAGATATTCTGTCGGCGATATCGTGGGTTTGCATGTATTGGTGCAACCAATACATGAAATCCGCGAAATGAGTGAGTTGTGCGATAACTACCGCATTCCGACATTCTCGGACACGAGAGGTTTGTCCGTTCGGGAAATAGATTGTGTAGTCGACGGCTTTGAAAGCCCAAATGGCAGCTTCAGGTCGGGCTATAACCACTTCCAGAGCCCATACGTATCGAGAAGTGCGTAGAAGAGTAGAGAGAGTGTCTCGAACTATGAGATAAGACTCAGCGGCAGTAGAGTTCACATTCAAAGGTTCGAAGTCTTGTGTCCGATAGCAAAATCGCATTAGGAATTCACGAGCTCTAATGCTATAGATGGTGTGGTATCGGAAGTCGGGATAGAGATTGACAATTGCGTTACGACAATGAGTCGGATCCAAATTTATGGCTGAAAACCAGTTCCGGTCATACAGTGCTTGTCGGGCGAAGCTGGTGTTGAAAAAGCACGTGAGGACGGAATAGGGGACGAACTACCAGGAACAACTGTTGCAGACTTGTCCTCAGTGCTGCTCTCTGTCTGTGTTCTCACACTTGTCTGACCAGGAGTTTGCCTAAATTTAATCCATTGGACAATTGAAGAGTCTTTCCGGCAGACTATTGCGGATTTGATATCTTCATCGATTTGTGTCTGAATTTCATAAAATTCTTTCTTTTCCGCAAGCCGAGGGAAATGGCGTTTCATTCGGCAGACATTAACAATATTTTGTCGAAAAGGACCCTGAGTGGAAATAACTAAATAGTTATTTGGGGCAACTTTTTGCAAAACAATCCATGAGGAAGAGTAGGTGTCTTTCAGTTTTCCACCTTTGTTCTCTTCGCCAGGAGTGAACTCGACATTATGTTTGTGTTGATCTGTATATGTCTTATTCACAAGTTGTCGCTTTTGCATACATTTTCTCACTGTCTCTCGAATTCCTTCGAATCGATTTAATACATTCTTATGAAATGAATGGTCGCTTCTGTCGGTTAAAGACACTTATCCGAGCTGTGACTCGATTCTAATCTTTGGCTCAACTCCATAAACAACATAATAAGGCGATACACCCATAGTCTCATGAATTGATGTATTGTATGCAAACTCTATGTAATCACACATTTTATGCCCAATACTCGATTAAAATTCTCGGCTAAGCCGTTCGACTCGGGATGATATGCACTGGTCTTTTGAAGTCTGATTTCTAAGTCTCGGTAAAAATCTGAACAGTAGTCTCAGCTAACATTCAGTCTTTGGTCAGTGGTAATAATAGACGGAATACCCATTTTTAGGAATAACCGTTTGGTAATGACTTCGAGGACAGTAGTTATGTGACTGTCAGGAATCGGCTCAACTAATGCCATGTGACTGAGTTAATCAATAATGACAACTATGTATTAATAACCGTTACTGTCAGGCAGTGGCCCCAATAGGTCAATGAAGACATGTTCAAATATGCGATTAGCGACGGGAATAAATTGGTAGAGTCCTTGGCTCTTAGTGGGGGCAATGTTTTTGCGCTGACAGGCAGTGCAGCTCTTCGTATAATCTTGTATTTCCAAAAACATGTTTTTCAGTAAAATCTTTCTCTAATTCGCATATATGTCTTGTAGACACCCAGATGTCCGGCCTCTCTAGCGTCGTGGCATTCGGCCAGAATGAGTGGAGTTAATGAGCGCGGGATTACCAATAAATATCGAGTCATTTGTTTTACAAACACTCGTTTGTAGAGCACATCGTCATATAACACAAAATTTCGGGCTCTCTTCTTCTTTTGCCCGGGTGATAAAACAGAGTCATTAAGAATATCAATATATTTTCGACAGTAATTGTCTTTTAACTGTCTCTCTCGTATATCTTCGGGTTCCGTTAAGCGCGAGCCTTCCAGTGCGTACAGAGGTATGTGCGCCATTTCATCCTCTCTTGGCCTCATTTCTAGCGGTAATAGAAATACTCGAGATAGACAATCAATATTTGTGTGTTGTTTATTACTGCTGTACAGGACTTTGAATTGGTATTCTTGCATACGAAGTGCCCAACGGGCCAATCGGTCATTTAAGTCTTTGCACTTCATAAGATAGCACAGCGAGTGATGATCAGTCTTAATAACAAAAGGGTTTCCGTGTAGATAATGGCGTAATTTGTCGACTCCATAGACTATCGCTAAACATTCTTTGTGAGACGTAGAGTAGTTGCGTTCAGCGCTAGTGAGCGTACGGCTAACGCAATGCACTAACTGTGGTTTTCCATCTTTGCATTGAATCAATTCAGCGGCAATACCATAAATACATTCGTCTGTGCGCAACTCAAGCGGTAGCGAAAGGTCGAAGTGTCCCAAAACAAGATAATTCAAAAGTCTAGACTTTAGTTCTTGAAAAGCCATTTCTTGCGCAGGACCCCAAATAAAGTCCACATTCTTTTTGGTTAAGTCCGACATAGGGGCGGCGATTATGGAAAAGCCATGGATGAATTTTCGGAAATATCCACCCAAACCCAGAAAAGACTTAACTTCAGTCACAGTTTTCGGTTGAGGTATCTGTCGGATCGGTTCGACTTTTTCCGGATCTGGTCTGATCCCATTACCAGTCACTTCATGCCTGAGATAACTGACTTTAAGTTTAATAAAATCGCATTTTTCAGGACTTAGTTTTAATCCATGCTTTTTCATTCTTTGAAAGAGTGTTTCCAGTCGTTCCAGATGTAGATCAAATGTTTTTGAATAACATATCACATCATCTAAGTATATATAACAAATACGGCGGACTAGACCAGTGAACATTTTCTCCATAGCTCTTGAACAGGAGCTGGGGGCATTAGTCAATCCAAAAGCCATTACATTCCATGCATAGGTTCCGATGTGTGTAATGAATGTAGTCTTTTCGGTGTCTTTCTCACTCATTCGGATTTGCCAATACATTTATTTGCAATCCATTGTCGAAAATAAGACATTCCCTTGAAGTGAGTCGAGTGCGTCGTCAATCCGTGGTAGCGGAAATTTATCAGTTTTGGTAATAGAGTTTAATTTCCGGTAATCGCAACAAAAGCGGATTTTCTGATTTCTGCCTATTAAGAGCACAACTGGGCTGGCCCAGGAGGACTGGATTGGTCGGATCAATCCTTTTTGTATCAGCTCAGCAACTGTTTCCTCTATAATCTGCTTCTCTCTTGGATTGGTCCGATATGGAGGACAACTGACTGGTCGATGCTCTCCCGTATCGATGGTATGTTCTTCAACATCAACTCTTCCCAAATCATCTTCAGGGAAGGCAAAGCAGTTCCGATGTTTGGTGAACAAATGGTATACTCGAAGTTGTTCTCGAGGAGTAAGTTGTTCTCCAATGTTATACCGTTTGAGAAACACTTGTTGTTCTGTTTTGAGAAAGGGCTGTCTCTCCATCTCATTGACTGCCATTATAGGAGAAAAGTTTTAAAACTGATTCTCAGGTCGTATCCAATTGATTGAAAGTGACGGACAATACGAGACAATGATAGAGCAAATGAATACCAAATAAATTAATAATTGTTTGACTGTCCGGCAATACCATTGCGAAGCGTTTGACAGATATTGTGTATAATTGAGTTGACATTCGGTAGGAATAGCTACAGATGTTATATCTGAAAAGAGAGGTCTCGCCAGAGCTAAACATGTGTCCGAATGTATAATTTGATTAATAGTCGAACAGTTGGTCACATAGACTGGAAGCTGTTTTACAGTCTTATCAATCACTCCTTCTTCGACTCTAATCCCTTTCTGATGATAACGTTTTGAAGTTTCGAGAATATGGTTTCGATTAGCAGTTATATCGATATTTAGCACAATTTGTGCTTGTTTATTAGGTTTTAGCACATATCGATTGGTAGCTCTTGCTTTCGGACAATTATACTCTTGTGGTTCGAGTATTGGTTCAATTTTGGAAAACTCAATGTGATTGAGAGTTTCCATTGAAATAGAAGTCGATTCCAGTGGTTGAGCAGAATTATTCGAAGGGATGTCCATTGGGGGGAAAATTTTGACAAAATTTGCCGAGCCAGCCATTGGTGGTTGATAATCGGGCGGAAATGGCGACACAAGTGGTTTAGGTATTCTACTGTTCGGTGGCTTTGCTCTCCACATATGATAATTGTTTGGATTTTCGGGAGATAGCTAAGCTAGCTCAGTTCCGGCCGGCAGTTTGTCTGCAAATATCACTCGTTTTAAGCCGGGTAATATAGCCAAATTTATTGGTCCATTAAAATCATTGCCCAAAATGGCGTCTGTAGACAGAAGGTAAGCCTGGTATACAGATCGGAAAAGGCCTAGCAAAGGCAGGAAATTGCTTATCAATTAAGTCACTAAGGGGGTTAATGACCTGACAAGTGCACCTAAACACCAGACATAAACAAACTATATAGCACAACACACACCACAGACACAACAACAAGAATGACCTTGCATTCGTTCTGCAGCTCTCTATCTCTATGTGATATCAATATTTCGGCCGTTATATGTCAAATGTTCGGTAGATCATAATTTTTTAACCATATGTCCGATTTGCTTAAGATTAGAAACGAACAAAATTAACTCTTTGGGTGATGAAATAATGCAATAATTTTGCACCCGAATCCATTGGACATATGATTTATTGAGGTCCGAAAACAACCATCGCTTATATATTTTATCTTAATTGACCTCAATGTTTGAAATTCTTTGGACTCTGGTTCGACAACCCGAAACCAAAGAAATCAATAAAAAGGACTTGCGTTTGGTTTTAATTAACAATTTGATAATTAAAATGTCATTATCAAAACTTCTGCGAACAAATTTTGCTGGTTGGTTCCGTGGACGGGAGGTATTCAAAATACCTTCGTGGTACAAATGGATTCTCGGGAAAAAGGAGTGCGTCATATGCGGCAAAACATACCGCAACATGAATATTATTGGAATATTCAACTATGTTTGCGCCTGTGTGACAAAACACTGGCTCTGCAACCGATGACTGAAAAAGTACCTACGGTCCGAATTGGAAGCCGGACAGTTGTTTGCAAGGTTTGTATTTTAACCTAATCTAACCTAACCTAATCTAACCTAACCTAATCTAACCTAACCTAATCTAACCTATTTTTAATTTATTAGGTGTATGTTCTGCAGAGAACAAATTGACGAATTGTTCCCGAACCGAGAAGTTCCCTACTACAGTTATTTGGCTGAAGAAATGGTTCGGGGGATAATCGGTAAACTCCCTGGCCAGCAGAACCCTACCGTTCGTCGTCGCCAGTTGGACGAGCAGCTGGCTGGCACCTCGGGGTTTGTTATGCAGCCACCCGACCCCCACCCCTGGGTGCTTCAACGTCTCGCGCCACAACTGCCAGGCCCGGCTCATCTCCCGGTTCGTCACCCGATTACACCGGTAGAGTCTCCAAACGACCAGGAGCCTCGCACCCACCCCTTTGTGCTTAGGCGTTTGGTCCCCCGACTTCCAGGTCCGACACGTCGCGCAACTCATCAATGGGGTCGCCCGGCTGGGCGCTCGGGTCATAGACCGGCTGAACGCCCCGCATCGCCGCCTATCTCTTCAAGTGAAGAGTAATTTTTATTTATATTTTACAAAATTAAAATAACTTTTATAGTTTTAAATTAGCTAAAAATTTATTTTATTTGCATTTTACAAAATATTTTTAATTTTAAATAATAATTATTATGTATTTTGGTGAGACAAACAAATTTTATTATAAAAATTTTTATTTAACTTTTGGTTTTTCTGAAATAATTAAAATAAACAATACTAATGCTAAACACCGGCACCCGAACTGTTGAGGCGTATGAGAAGTATTGTACCGAAAACTACCCGTTGAGGCAAATGGGAGAACCGGCAGATGTGGTCAATGCATTTGTTTTTCTTGCGTCGAATGAGTCGAAGGGAATTACTGGAACTGTTATACCCGTCGACGGCGGGTCTCTTTACGACTCACCTGTTAATCAGAAACTTAAATCAATTGTTTTTTAGTTTAGTTTTATTTTATAAATGACTGTACTTTTGTTGACTTTATTTTAAATATAATTTTTGTGTTTTTAAAGTTTAATAATTAGTGTTTATTTGAATATCAAAATTAATATCAAATCTATTAATGTGTAATACTTTGAACTTTAATCTAATTTTTAAATATTGTTAAGACATTAAATATTGAGACAATCAATGAGTGAATTCCGAGTATTGTTTAGTTGAATACATTTTATAGTTTTGATTTTTTTTCGACTATAACTATATTTTGATTGATATTCACAAATAGATATAAAATTTTGATCAGAATTACGGCCAAAACATTAACAATTAAATTCGAGTATTGAATCTGAATAAAAAGATTGACCACAAGTGCGGATGTGATGAGTAGTGCGAACGCGAGTATCAGTGGATTGTTGTCGAGAAGTGTTGTGCAAAAGCCGAACAATACTATAACGACGTAAATGAGAAATAGTAACAAATCTGTCATTGATTGCAGTCCTAAACACAAAACAACAAATTTAGTTACAAATACAGCAATATTTTCAGTAAAAAAGTTTTTATAATTTAAGTTTAGTCTCACTTTTATCGAGCAATTTATCGATCGATTGATCGAAAGCCATATCTTTGCCGTCATTTTCGTTGAGAATCGGTTTTTGCAAATAGTATTCAATTTGTTGAGAGATTTGCTGATAAGTCTGCACTGATGTGAATGTCAGCCAAAATGTGACCAAAAGTGAGACAAAAAGTATAAAAAGAGTAGAAGAAAGCGATCCAATTGTATGTCGAAACCGGAACTCATTTTTGAGCTCAAGAACTAATTAGTTTTCATATTTCAGACTAAAAGAAGTCATGTTTTCAAACGTAAACTAATTTTCTGCTCATTTCTAGCGATAAGAAGTCGACTATTGGTTTAATACAAACCAACTCAT
Organism: Porobelba spinosa; assembly: GCA_034699545.1. NCBI lineage: Eukaryota > Metazoa > Arthropoda > Arachnida > Sarcoptiformes > Damaeidae > Porobelba > Porobelba spinosa. The sequence continues at coordinate 1,352 of JAQIYC010000820.1, read as the reverse complement.
TGATAGAAAAAATAAGCGAAAATTTTTTCAAAAAAATTGTTTATCGAATGCATTGATAAGAGATTATTGATTTTTATTGCTTATTATTAATTAAAAAATAAATTTATAACTTTTTTTGTTTAATAATTAGTATTTATATTTAAATATTAAAGTTTATGCTATCAATCGTATTATTCATATTTAATTTGTTATAAATAGGTTTAATTACTTTGTTTTTAATCTAAAAATTATTACTAAGGTTTAATTAACTCATCAATGCTAATTATTCAAAATTACTTATAAAACTCTTATAAATTAGAATCTTGAATCAAAGTAACCAATGAATTAAAAATGTTAAGATATATTATAGCGCGAATATTTAAATTGACCGAAAATTCCTTTTTATGATCATAAAGTATATTATAAAATTATAAAATTAATATAATTATTTATTTGAATTAAGTTGTTGTATAATTGGGTAGGGTTTAGGAATTTTTAAATTTTTATAAATTGTTGTATAATTGGGTAGGGTTTGGAACTTTTTAAATTTTATTATATTGTTGTATAATTGTGTATGGGTTGGAACTTTTTAAATTTTATTATGTTGTTGTACAAATGTGTATGGTCTGACATTTGTTAATTTTATTAAAATCAATAATATTGAAATGACGCAATGCTCATCTCATTATCAAACTCTATTTTACATTTTAGTTTTAATCTTATATCTTCTTTTACAATACTCATGACCTATTTGTGACTTAATCTATAACTATTTATACAAATGTATATAAGTTTACATTTTTTACTTCAAATAGAATATTACACAAATTTATAAAAGGATCAAAATAATCCAATTTAGATAAAATCAATATTATGACACGGATTATTTCAAATTTAACTTATGCTATGCTAGTGAGTCTCAATAGCTCAATTGTTAATAATTTGAACTTGTGAGCGTAGGGTCGTTGGTTCGAACCCTTAAATCTTGTCTCAAAGTTAAATTTCAATTGAATTCTTTATTTCTTCACTCGAAGACCAGTTCCACAAACAATAGCGTTAGCAATGGACTAAATGTTAATAATAATAACATTCCATACAATGAAAGCCCGAGAAAACCCCCAATATAGAGTGATGAGAAAGGACAGGAGCTACAAATGTCCAACTCTTATACAAACCGAGCAAACATTCCAGAGTTATCTACAACCCCCAGAATTCAAAGGTCTAATTCACAGTCAATAGAAATTAATCTTTTGGGGCTCGAACCAATGATCTGCCGATCAGACGTTCGAGTCATTAGAAATGAGCTATAGCAACTTACTAGAATATATCAAGTTAGTTACTAGTATTAATGTTTTTAATTATTTTAATTATAA
>JAQIYC010000819.1:0-11341 GCA_034699545.1 Porobelba spinosa | reverse complement strand
CTAGGGGGGGTCAGAGGCAAAAATTTCAGGTCAGGGGGGGTTGCGGACCTGGACCCCCCTTTGGTTAGGTCTGATTAAGGGGCTTAAACTTAATTTTCATTGAACTATCCAATTTACATTATATGAACATGTCGTTATAACATGTGAGAATAAGGTACTAATAATTAATTAAATTTATATACATTTTGGTTAAAATAAGTTTATATTAGTTTAAATTGGTTCTAATTTCGGTTTTCAGAAATCAAATAATGTATTGATAAAAATATATAACAATTATCTTATTTTTAAACTAATCCATTCGCCCCCTGAAAGATCTGTCAATGACTCCTAGCTTCACTCTCCCTACGACTGATCAACTATGACTTACTTTTAATAATATATATAAATCAGGTAAGAGATCAAAATGAAATATTGACTTATAAAAAATTTAAAATTGTAAACTCTCTTTTAAGATATTATCTGAAAATAAAACTGTAAAATTTTGATCGACAAAGGCTTTTATAATATTTAGTGATTTTCCAAATTAAAAACAATAATTCTGGTTAAATCAACTTAGGTATACAGATCATATACAATATATAATCTGCTTAAAGGTATACAATATATAAACGCATTATTTAACATTTTCTAGAGCTATAAAATAATTCAAAATCAATTAATTTTTATTTAAAAATTAATAATAAAATATTAAAATAAAGTGTATTTTCAAAATACATTTTAATAATTTGTTATCTATTGAAGTAAACATGAGATCTATTAACCAAAACAATTTCAAAACTGGTCTATAAAATGAAAAATTTAGTTTAAATCTTATGAAAGTATTAGTGATGTATTCAGGGTTGGCCAATGGGGAGAGGGGGAGGGGGTCAGGTCAGCAACACCCTCTTCCAACCTAAAAATTTTGCCTCTGACCCAACCGCTAGAATTTTGTTTGATATGTTTGGATTTCTATTTAAAAATGGCTCTTAAAAATTGCGGCCGAAACAGCAGGATGTTTATTCCTCTTTTATGTAAAATTAGGAAAATTAAATTGGAGATAAAAAAGTGTCATGTTAGCCATTTTTGCGCCAAAAGAGCCAATTTAGTCAATTTTTACCAAATTTAACTGGATTTAAACTGGATTCAGCTCTAAAAAATAAAAAACTGTTACATTAGTGCTAATATCTATGTGCAGGGTTGGCCAATGGGGGGGGGGGGGGTCAAGATCCGCAACCCCTTGAGGAGAAAATTTGGCCTTTAACCCCCCTGAGATTTTGCTCAAAGATAGGACCTTCCAAAGAAAATTTCCGGCCGCCGAAAACGGCCGAAAACGGCCGAAAAATTTCCCCGCACATTTTGTAAAAATGGTGTTAATTTAACTAAAATCCGGTTTAAATCCAGTTAATTTAGTTTTTATTTAATTAAACACCGGTTAAATCTGGTTTAAAACCGGGTTTTGTAAACAAAATGGCGTCGTTTTTGGTGCAAATTTGCCATCTTGTTTTTAAGCTGACCCCCACCCCCCCCCGGGATTTTGAGAAAAAATGAGTCATTTACCCCTACCTGAACCCCCCTGACCCGACTCAGTCTGGCCAACCCTGTCTATGTGTGAGTACTTAAATTTGCAGACATGTCAACGGCGGGCCAGCCAGGGGGGTCAGATAGGATATAATTTTAAAAATTGTCATGAGGGTAATTTTTGGCGCAAAAACGCTAATTTAAACAAATTTTATAAAATATATCCGAATTTAAATTAAATTTAGCTTAAATCCAGCTAAATTTAATTAATTTAAAAAATTGGATTTAAACTGGATTTAGAACAAAAAAAAAGTAAAAAAATTAATCAGAAATATGCGGCGGTGAGCAATTTTCTAAGAAGGGGTATGTTTTTCGGCACAACCAAGCAAACTTTTCACAATTTTCGATGCCAAGGAGGATTTTAAGCTAATCTCCGGTCGAAATCTCTGGTTAAGATCAGTATGCGTTTTCCTTTGTCAAAATTAACAAAATGGTTTATTTTCAAAAATTATTAATTGTAAAAAATGGTATTAAAATTAATTTTGAATTTAAAGTATTAATATTTGTTTGATTTAAGTCTAATATTAAAATAATAGTCACTTTGTTGTGAATCAAGTGTCGAGTAAATCAGTTTTGGCTATTACTGTAGGTTAGGCGGAGACGAGTGAACGCTTTCAATGAATAATATGATAGAAATGGCAATATTTAAAAGCCCTTAAACTCAACCGCGTTTTGAGTGCCGGCACAAACACAACAAACCCTTCACATCGACGCCTATACTATATGAACGAATTGGGCGGATGTGAAGCCAAATAGCGATGAGAGCAGTGGCAGTGATATTGTATAATACTGTAGTGATTGTGCCATCGGTGGTGCCATCTCTGGTGCCATCACTAGTGGTTGAGTGCTTTAATAGTGTATTGAGTTGTGTATTGAGTTGTGCAGTAATAGTGAGACTCGTATTCTATAGATATCGTGAATGCATTGAAAGCAGTGTTGAGTCAAACAAATGGCCGTATATTTCATTACAATTAAAATGTGATCAAAAAAAGGGTCCAATCATTGTGTTTGGGTTCACAGAGAAGGCTAACGATATGGTGAAACTGAAGCTATTGAGTCCCGCGGGGGCCGAGACGGCGGACTACGAGTGGCCACTGACCACTTCGGTATGTGTTTGCCCGACGATTCAATGAACCCCTCATTCACTCCATTGCTATATATATTGTATGAATGAAACGACAGAGCAATGGAAGCGTTGGAGTAGTGGGGAGTCGACTGTCGACACTCGACCCACACTCCAGGCCTCACATTCTCGCCTCAACTCTTCCTAAACATAAACCCAAACCCAAACCTAAATCCGATTCCATTTCAATCCGTATAACCATTTTTTCATTTATTTTATTTCTAAACTATTTATTCAAATCTTAACCCAAATTCTTAACAATTTTTTAGTTAAACTTATTTTTATTTTTGTTTACATTTTTAACATTGAACTGATCGGTCATTAATGGAATTTGTATTGAATTGTAGGACAAATATGACGGTGCGATCGAGATTGTCGACACAATTAGGTATTTAGACTGAGTTTATGTCATCTTTTGTCCGCTTAAGACTCGCTATAACTCGATTCGATGTCTGAAATGTCTCTAATTTGAGTCAAACACTAAATCATTGATAGATTGCATATATTTCTAGAAATATTGAGAAAAAGAGTTTGTTTTGAAATATGATTTAAATGACATTAAAATAGAAAATAATGTCTTCAATGAGTTATTTAAACAAAAATATTGAAATGATTTCCATTCAAGTGATCGGAAGAAACGGAAATAATTAGAAATATTTGATTAAAATATATATCGATTTCATTGGTATTTCATATTTAGTTATCTCTTTTCACTGCTTTTCACAAAACTCTGAGTCATTTATAACAGTTTAGGCAATAATTTATTTTTATAATTTGATTAAATGTTCAAAGTTTTAATAATTGCTAATTAATGCTATTATAATAACAAAAAAGACTCACATTTTTGAAATATTGAGAATCATTTAATAATTAAGTTTAGTTAACATTAAAATATCATAAATATTATATAAATCAGAATTCAGGGACAAAACTGAGTTTTTCCATAAAACTTGAAATTAATTTTCATTTTAAAATCTATTAATTATATGAAGTTTTCAAGACTTGAAAAATAAACAAAAATTTTAGCAAAACCTTCGGATAAATGAGTTTTGATTTAATGTTTTATGATTTGTAAACCCGTTCGCAGATGGGTTTGTGAAGAGCACCCGGACATCAAAAAGGCAATGGAAATGAATGTCTTGAATGCTTACGACACTAAAAGGTTTTTATTGTTTTCAAAGACATCAGAAAATATGATTTTAAAACTATATTTGATTTAGTTATGAAAGTATGAGAACATTGTGTGAGAAATACAATCGAGTGATCGGTAGTACTTTACCCCTGGTATGACTCAATTGAATTCTGAATTGAAATTTTTTAATGCAATGATTGTTTGACTGTTGAAACAGTGGAAAGGCTTAGCGATGAGAAGTCCATCGAAGCCATCGACTGGTCTACTCAAACACATAATACAAAAAGTTTATAACTTTTCGGTCACTGATCCGGAAAGGCTTAACCAATACGAGCCCTTCTCTCCTGAAGTATACGGCGAAACATCATTTGAGTTCATTTCCCAAATGATTAATGAAATTTGTTTGACTCCCGACGACGTGTTCGTCGATCTGGGCAGTGGTGTCGGCCAAGTAGTACTACAAGTGGCCGCCGCTACCAATTGCCGCATTTGTATTGGAATAGAGAAGGCAGACGTGCCCTCCAATTATGCCCAGGTTTGACATTCGATTGCTATTTCGCTATTTATTTATAAATCTATTTTCGATTTTCATTCAGAATATGGATAAGAGGTTTAGGTTTTGGATGCGTTGGTTCGGCAAAACGCACGGCGACTATCGGCTAATTAAAGGTGACTTTTTCCAAGAAGAGCACAGAGAGGTCATCAATAGTGCGACGTAAGGATTGGTTGGTCTTTGTTCCGATGTTTTCACAATTAGTGCTTTAATTGATTTTTAGATTCATTTTTGTGAATAATTTCGCTTTTGGTCCAAATGTCGACCATATGTTGAAACAGAGATTCGCAGATATGAAGGATTGCGCGAAAATCGTGTCTTCGAAGGCCTTCTGTTCTCTCAATTTTCGCATAACTGACCGCAATTTGAGTGGTATTTCTCATATTTCTATATTTGTAATGAAGTCTATTATATATTTGATTTACTCTCTATTAACGCAGACATCGGGACAATAATGCACGTGAAGGAAATCCAGCCTAAGAAGGGGTCGGTGTCCTGGACGGGCAAACCCGTGTCGTATTACTTGCATATCATCGACAGAACCAAATTAGAGCAATATTTCGAAAAACTAAAGAATCCAAAGTTGAAGGTATTGTCGGTTTAATGATTGGGTGAATATGTGTTGAATTGAGTAATTGTTTTGCAAAACAGAGTCAAAGTCTAGACGACGACAGTATGAGTCGAAGTAAGAGTCAAAAGTCAAGCATTAAAGTGGAAAGCATTGGGAGCTCTGACTCGTCTTCGAACGACTCGAAGGACATGAGAGACGATTCGGGGACTTTCCCGAAGTGGACGCGCAAGGCGTGGTCCGAGTGGTGCAATAGTAGTAAGGGTTCGGCTAATCAGAGCAGCGGTAGTCAACACAACGGCAGTTCTGATCGGGAAAGCAATGAAGAGACTGAGAATATCCCGCGAAAGCAGAAGTACGCGCGCGTCGGTCGGCCCCGAAAGTACCCGTTGGGAGTGACCGCTGCCATCAAACGCGCCAAACGAAAGCAAACACGGATTGAAAGCCCCGGTCGAAGGCCCGGAAGACCGCGAAAGAGCGAAATAAGTGGCAAAAAGTCGAAGAAGTCGATGAGATTCAATGGACTCGACTTACTTCACGCTCAAACCGTTCTCAGTATTTCTTCGGCCGCCGGCCATAGACTGGATCCGGCGCCGGGATGTGTGGACCAGAAGTTGGACACATCCTGTAGAGCGACTGCAGTGCCTAATGTGATCATAAGAGACACGTCTTTATTCTCAGTCTCTCCAGACCTGACAGAACTGTTGGACATTTGGAAACAACAAATCCTTCAATTCATAGCATATATGCAAACGCCTCAACACAAGGATGTTCTCAAACAGCAAATAGAAGACGAAAAGGTATTATTGATGACTTGGTTTGGATTTTAATGAATATATCAATTGGTGTGTTGTTTCAGAAACGAAATGTCGAATTGTTATCTCAATTGAATTGTTTGGAAAGACATATAAAAGGTTTACTCGAAAAAGGGGTGAATCTGTTGAAGAATCGACTCTTCGAGTTGGGGATCAGTGCCTCGACATCTCATGAATTGCTGGAAAAGGCAAAGGAAATGGTTGCGCACAATAAGGAACTGCAGATACAAGAGTCGACTTTACAGAAGCAAATCAATTCATTAGAGAATCAAAACAACAAACTATTGAATAAAAGCCAACAAAAAGAAACAATGAATTTGAGTCAAACTATTAACGGATTTCGAAAAAATCATATTTTGTCAGAACTGACAGCAATGTTGGAACAGAAGAAGCAGTTGTCGTCCAAAGTGAGTGAATTGGAGGACGAAGTGCTATATCTGGAAAAGTCACAAATTGTGTTCAATCATAAATCGATTAAATCGCTTAATAGCGAATTGGGGCCAAAAGGCAACTCTCATTCGGGTGTTATTGTTGCCAATGACCTCAAGTTGAGAAACATAAGTAACTCAATAAAACTTCCCAATTATGAGGAGCGGATCAATTCGTTGATAATCCAAGCCTTAAACGAAGAGAACAGTTATCCGAATCCACATAAAAATTCTCATCGAAAAGGAGTCCAGAATCTGATCGAAGAAAACGACATTAAAGCAAAAGTCAAAGAATGCGATATTGTTTGGAATGACAGCAATAAATGTGATAAAGAATCGCATAATTCGCGCGAAACCACTCATAAGAGTTTGAATCCGAGCGACACTTTCAGTGCCTTATCTAATGAACACATTTCGCCTAAAAGTCATTCACCAAAGAAGTCGACGGAAAGAACTCACGACAAGAAACCACTTCTAATGACACTAAAGATCGACCGGAAGGACAACAGCGCTTCAGTCAAGGAATGCAATTCTCCCAACGATTCCTATTCCAAGTCTAATGATGTGAAACACAAACGCAAATCAAGTGATGAATCGCATTCTAATCGCAAAAAGTGAGTCATTTATTGAATATTTATTATTATTTATTTATTTATTTATCTATTTATCCGATTATCCAATCGTTAGGTCTTCGAAGTCTCCGTCTTCTTCGCCCAAAAACAGTGACAGCACTCGCCGACCGTCTGTTGTGATAAAGTTCGGCGCAAATGGTGAGACCAACAGAATAGAAGACATTAAGATTGAAAGCACAGCACCGGTGGACACTCGGAAGGGTGAACGTAAGTATAGGACGTATCGATTGGTCGTACAGTTATTGATAGAAATTCGAATAAACGATTTGTTTAGACATTAATTGAATTGTTTTTTAGATAATAAGTCAAAAGCGATGACGAACTCCAAGTTCGAAGAGACGGCTTCGGTATTGAATGGTAAGCACAAGTGGAAGAACAGCATTGACAGCAGATTTGACAAATTGGTGGCATTAGTCGAGCATCAGATCGAACCGCACAAACCTGACGATCCTTTTACAGGTCTTAAGGAAACGGACATTCGATTAAATGGTTTGCAAAACAACATTAATGTGAAACGGAATGCAATTCCGGAACAATTGAAAAGTTCAAAGTTTTCGAATGTGTCTGAAAGTCATTTAAGTGATATATCGAATAAGCGGTTGGTTTGTGGCAAAGGACTGATAAAGTCCCCGCCGGACACACCTCCGCGAACGCCATCGCCTTCTGTGTCGTTAGATCGACCGCTCACTCCACAAACTCCGGGCCTATCGCCCGCCTCGACGCCAACATTCGCGATGAACGCTCATAACGATCGGTCGTCACTCGTATCGCCCGCCTGTTCGACAAGTAGTAAGGCCTCGAGTGTCGACTCGCACTGCTCTAAACCGAAGAGTGGAAAGTCTGGTCGTTCTAAGCATAAGACAAATGCAATTTCAGGATATACTGCCAGTTATAACCCGGTGTCTCAACCATACGTCACGAGTAGTACTAATTCTCAATTAGGCCTTAATTGGGATAACAGTGTATATAACGATTCACTTCATTCGAGTCAAACACAATTCAAAACACATTTGAATTCCTTTAACTCATCCAAGACTTCGCCACCGATTCCATTCAATTCATACCAAATGCCGTTCCCCTACCAGAGAAGCGGCAAATCAGCGCAAAGCTATCCAAATATGACAAATCTGTTGAACTCTCAGAATCTAAAGTCGAATCAATCGGTTTTGCCATTAATTAACTGCAATTATGCGTTAGATTCGAATACAAAGCATTCCATACATTCAAACCCCGTTTCAAATGCTATTGATTATCAAAACCTATCCACAAATGACTGCAATGATAACGAACGCCAATCAGCAGCGGTGGCCAAACACCACCAATCGGTTCCATCCAATAGCAATATTAGTCCTCTAGTGGACACCTACTCAAGTGCTCCAATCAATATGAATAACGCAAATCATACCAATCATTACCGATCGGCACCGGCACTGAACGGACAGTTTGGACACCAGCAGCAAAAGCTTCTGAGACCCAGTCGTTTGGCAGCTGTGCTCACAAAGAAGGACGAGTACAGCGGCGCACAGCTCAGCCCCAACTACGACACGGGTACGCATTTCGCACTATTGCTCGAATTGACTAATTGAGTGATTTAATTGATGACTGCATTGCTTCCAATACAGGGCACAGGTATTAACGCTTAACTCATTAGAACTAATTGTACAGTAAAAGTGGCGAAGACTGAGACTGAGACTGAAAGTCTATGTAATCTAATCGTAATGGAATGTAATGTAACTCTACCTCAAAACACATACACCTGTACTGTTTGGAGTGGTTTTCGTGTCGATTAGTGTATATTCAGATGAGTTAATAGTAGTAATAGTTATTGAATTAAGCGAAAGCACTGCCAACTCGTTGACCATTAATATTATAATTCGATAATTCGATGACATATTGTATGAATGTTTATAACTTATAATCTTATGATTTAGTAGTGATTGAAATATTTGGTGATGTTATTCATTATTGTCTTAATATCAAAGGTTTTTATGGTTCTATTTATGAGATTTTCGATTGTTATGCTTTAGATGTCTCTAAAGTACAAACAAATTATGTAATTGTATTGTAGACTAAGCTCTCGATTATTACGTATTATTCATATAATTGTCAAGACTTTAGACATGACTTGAGACAAATGCGAACTTTTCCTAACTCTAATCATAACATTTGTTATTTAATTATTCTTTAATTTTTAGGTCAATTCTTTGTTTTAAATATCGAATATATAAACAATTATTGAGTCATTATTTAACTTCAATAATAGTTCTCTAATATGATCTCTCTCTTGAAAATAGCAAAAACTGCCACTTTTTGTCATATAATGGCATCCATTTGTGAATCTATTATCGGTCCTTCGATCAGACTTTCCATTACATAATTGACATAATTGTGCAGCTCTTACACACTCTCGCACTCAATGCGCTTCCACTCGACTCTTATATTCGACTCTTTTTTTCATTTGTATTTCACTTCATTCGAACTTCTGATTCAAATCAAAAGTTTTTGCTTTTCAGTACAAACTCATCACAAGAAAACATTTTGTTATTAAATTTCATTCACTTTTAGACAAATTTACATTTGAAACATAAACCCCATTATATTGTAAATCGATTATTAATTTATAAATATTTAGTGAAAATTATTTTTTGAAATTAATATTTTGTAATTTTTGTTGAGAAAACGAATTTTATACTTGCTAACTTAAAACAAATTTTTCGATTTCAATTGATTGATTGATTTGTTATCTAAAGGAAAAGTATTTACTTTTAGCCAATTTTTAAAATTTTATTTGATTTTAGTTTTTTAAGAGAAATGCAAATGAAATTAAAGCCGATTTAAGTGAATATATGATATAAGAGTTGAGTGGAAACAATGACTTCATTTGAATGAACTGCCATTTTTGTGAACACAGTTTAGTAAATATTCAATTAATCCAAATCACTGCCAATTAACAGCTCATCGATTAATATACTGTATATTCAATTGTTAAAACTGATGATTCAATTGTACTTTTTGTTTATAAATTTTCTCATAATTTATTGATTTTTATCTCTATTAGTGATAAATATTACTGTAATTTAATCCAACTTTAAAATAAAAGTTTGAATCAATTATTCTTTTGTTTAAAACTTGAATTAATTTAAATTTAAATAAAAATTGTATTTATTTAAACAAAAAATTAAATCAATTTTCTGCAAATACTCAACTTTAGTCTGATTTCAACATTTTCTACCAAAAAAAATTCATTGTTTGTATTGATTGGTAGAGATTGTCATTTCGGGTAATTCTCGTAATTTTTATATACCTGGCTTAGCCAAGGTCCAACAGGAGAGGGGGGAGGTTGAGGGTAAGGTAAATAACTCATTTTTCCCCAAAACGAGAAGGGGGGTCAAATCAGTTCAAAAATTTTGCGCCAAAATAGCTAATTTCGCGCCAAAAACGACGCCATTTTGTTTCCGAATCCCGTAATTAAAGCCGAAAATTTATGACTAATTTTGTTAGATTGCAATCTTTAATATCAAACATAACCAGACTTTTTCAAGACGGGGGGAGGAGCCAAGCATGGGGTAAATGTTGAAAATTTTCTCAAAATCCTAGGGGGTGGATCCAGGTAGGATTCAGCTCAAAAGACAAGATAGTGAATTCTCGTCTAAATTTGCGCCCAACCCGACATTTTGTTTCCGAAAACGGCAATGAAATCCAATTTAACCAAAATTAAACCGGATTTAGCGTTAATTTAGTTAAATTAACGCCATTTTGTATAAAAGCGGAAAAATTTCCGGCACCTAAGGCGGCCGCAATTTTTAACGTCCCTTTGAAGGCGACTCTTAGGGTGACTTAAGGGCAACTCTGCAAAATTTTTAAGTAAGGGGTACTCGAAACCTGGACCTACTCTTTGATTATGTTTGTTTAATACCCTATTTTATCGAGTATAAGTTGCGGCATATACAAGAAAAAAGCAACTTTGTGAAAAATTAGATGATGCGGCTTATTCACGGGGTGCGGCTTATACAAATATTTTCTAAAACTTAATTTTATTTAAAAAATTTATTTTAAATAGAATTTTATTTTTAAAATCACTAAATTGGACAATAATTTTTAGTCAAAAAGCATTTTTAAACGTATTAATATTGTAATTTATATAATTTAATGTTGTAATTTAATAATGTAGTATTGTTTGTAATAATTGTAAATTTCATATTTAATTACAATATATTTTTAAATATTTGTAAAATTAGTTTAAGCCGCAATTTATACACGGTATGCGGCTTATACAGTCAAGAGCATAAGTGCTTGACACACATTATTGGCGATATCTCCAAAACCGCTTGAGGAAATTTAATAAAAAATTATATTTGCACTCCCTACCTACCCCGGCACAACCCACTAAAAGGAATTTAGAAACTCTTGTGCAGTTTTCACAGAAAGCAATTTTTAATTTTTAACAAAAAATAAAAAAAAACTAATTTTAAACATGTAGATTTACACACAAAAATAATATTTTAAATTTGTGAATTAAGTAGTTATTAATTG
>JAQIYC010000818.1:0-11346 GCA_034699545.1 Porobelba spinosa | reverse complement strand
ATTTTAGTTTTTCTTATCTTTGATATCAAAACAAATTAAAATTAGTTCCAAAAAGTATTTGATTTAAAAACTTAATTAATATTTAAAAATTAGAACAATTTATTGAAAAACAATCACATCTAAACCCTATTGAGCTTATAAAAAAGCAACTGGTAAAGAAAATAATTAGATATTAGACTGTAATAACGTAACGGAATATCTACTCACATGATAGACAGCATTAGTTTGTGAATCAGAGATGAACTCAATTCTCGAAACAAATGTTAAAATAGCAGAAAAAGAGAAACTTTCGAAAAGATTAATTATGACTATTATTATATAATGTGTATAATGTGTAACACTTTTAAAAGCTGAGCAAAAGCAGTGCAACCGAACAATAAACAAAAACACAATGCGTTTGCAGTAAAGAGTGAAGAAAAGCATCAAATAGTTTGCAATAGTTTTAAACTCAGTTCTGAATAGTTTGCTGTTTGACTGTTAGACATAACAATCCGCACAAACTGTGCGTTACGTCCTTCGAATTCATTGGAATCCTTTTGTTACCAACTTATACGCGAATGCAAATAGTTTTAAACTCAAAACAATGAATAAGTGCTTCTATTATGATAGTTACACATAAACACATATACATGCAATGCAATCAACATCCAGGCACAGGCATTGGCATAAGCATTGGCATAAGCATTGGCACAGGGAGGTTCGACATTCTTCACTCTTTTGTGATGATTCAACCGAAAGACTGTAAATGTTATTAAATATTTATGAAAACTTTAAAAGTTGTAAAATGTTAGAAACGTTTGGTTGCAGTCGATCTGGCAATTTGGGCAAAACATATTTTAGCCAGGATATGCTTAAATAGTCTGGATTGAGCTTTGTTTGAACTAACTTAACTAAACTTATGATTTATACTTTTTTGTTACAACTATTTTCTCTTATTTTAAATTTATATTTTAAAAATTGCTAAAAACGATTTCATTGGAAATTTGTTAAAACTCTCTTCAAAATAAAAATCAATTAATTATTAATATTAAACAAATAATTAATAAACTTAAAGCTCAAATTTAAAGATCATTGGCAATCAAAATACGTGAATGAGACTGTGTGTATAAATAATATATAGTAAATAATATAATTATCTAGACAAAAATCTTTAAAATACATTGTTATTTATAAAAAATATTAATTAATAAATCAATTAGTTTATTGTGTTTTATTAATTTTTAAGTTTATTTTTATTAAGGAATATTGGCAGACTTAAAAGTTACGGGGTATGGATGTGATTACAAAATTTACAATATTTTGTCAAAAATAAGTCATTTACCCCTACCTAACCCACCCTAATCTTCATTTTAATTCTTAGAAATGAATTCAAATACAACACCGATATGACTCACTTTGTTTACATCAATTTGCAACTCATAAGAAAATTATATTACTAAAAGATGAAGGATATGGATATAAAGCAGAGTTAGTCAAAGCCCGTCAGATAGGGGGGTGATAAATAACAAATTCTTTGCTAAAATTCTACTTGGTCTAGGTAGAGGTAAGCTAAAAACGGAGTTCTATATAAATTTATGTCTCTCCATTTTGTGTATGAAAACCGCAACTAATACAGTTTGAACTGAGTCTAGAATAAATTAAAACTAAATTAAGCTTTAGCCCGGACTTTGGCTAACCCTGTTCTGTATATAATCCAGGAATGCTGGTTGACTTTTAAGTCAGGGGTGGTTGTGTTTTAGGTTGACTTAAAACATTTTGGTCAGAATTCTGGAGAGATGGTCATGGTAGAAATTGAAATAAATATAAAGCTAATTTACAATAATTTTATACTAGATTTAAACTGGATTTTTGTCAAAAAATAATTTATAAAAAGTTCTTTTTTCTTAAAAATCGTGGGGAATTCGAGGCAAATTTGTAATCTTAAAAGATTTCCTCTTTTTGACATTGATTTAAGCAAACAAAACGGGAAATTTTAATGCAGTAATAAACTACGGAGTAATTTAACATTGCTCTTGAGTCCAAGAATCTTGATTAATATTTAAAATTTTAAAATGCCTTAGTTTTAATTAGTTACTAAAAATTAACATTATATAACATAATTGCATTAAATAAGTAAATTACAAACACGTGCTTAAAACATATTTCTACAAATAATCAATTTTTGATAATTATTTAATTAATTTTAATTCAAAACTTAGAATAATTTAAATTAATTATAAAAATATATATAATTCTAAGAAAAATGTTTAAAAGTTAGAATTGAATCAAATATAGCTCTGAAGAGGAGTCTGGGATATGTTTGCAGACAAAGCCTATAACATATTATTCAGACATCAATCTTGTTGTTCCGTTAAATTCAAGTAAAAAATAGTTGTTTTGTCAAAATTGACTTATTTTCTAATTATATCTTTTGAGGAAATAGATGAGAGAGCGCGAGAGCAAGAAAGCATCCTGTAAACATACACTCCCGAGCCAGACAATGGCCCATTCATTGCCACTATTGTCGTACTTCCACTCATCCCCACCTTCTTCTCACACATAACGAGCTGTTGAATCGCTTTGTCTTAATATTATTCACTCGAATTGAGTATTAATTCAAAAAATTTTTATAAATTAATTCATTATTTAAGATGTTTTACATATAATAAATAAGTGAATGATTTAATTTTAAAAAGGTTTTATACAAAGAATTCTCAGAGAACTTATTTTAAGGTAAGTCTTGAGTTACAGTCAGAGCTACTCATCTCCAGAGCAGTTACGGCAATGAGGATTGGATAAGAGGTTTAATTAGAGACAAACGAATGATTTATTTCTGGCAGAAGTATTGTAGAGTATTGTGAAGAGAGAGTAAATATGAGCTCGAATTTCGAAATTGTCGATATCTTAATGAAGGCAACAAACAATTGTAGCATTGGTTTAGTTTTGAGCCGAACTTTGTTTGTAATTACAACTGAAACCACTGTAGAGTCTAATGATTAGCTTAACTTTTTTGCTCCGCTTCTGCTTTTTGTTCGTCATTAGACGGATGTGTTGTATGTGTTATATGTTGTGCAAAGATTTGGATAACCGATAGGTTCACCAGTGCTCACATCTAAGACATCAAACCGACAATAAGTGCTAACCTATGGGAGGCTGAGAGAGATTGAGAGAGAAAGAGAGAGAGAGAGGAAGAGAGAGTGTGGGTGAGAGCAACAAGAGAACAGGACAATACAGGGCTAAATGAGAGGACAATGTATGGCCAAATAGCTCAGTTCGACGGCTAAACTGCATTCAACACAATAAGAGTTCATTAAATATTGAGCTTTAGTTTAGACCCATAGCGAGAGCTAATGGAAGGAATGCAGAGCTAATAATGGCGTTAATCATAATAAAAATAAATCTCAAAATGATTGCTATTCTTCTAACAAGTCTATAGAGAATCGTTGTTTTCATTTAAAATTAAATTTTTTCGAATACACTATTCATAAAATACTAAATTGAATGTTAAATAAAAACCAAAATTACTATTTTCTATCACAGACTCAGATAATTGCCTAACGATTGTAATGTGGGCTCAAATTCTTTTATCATTTCAATCTGTTTTTAGACTCATTTTGATGTTTAAAATAAATTCTAATTCTAAGAAAAAGTTAAGTCAATTGAAAAGTTTAATTAAATTTGATAATAGAATAGAAAGTTTTGGGCAAAAGAGTAGACTTTCTTCAAACATTGAAACAGTACTATATAATAGAGATGAGGAGAGGAGTGATGACTAGTATTGGTGGCACTTAACTAGTAATAGTGAGTTCAAACAAATGCCAATTGAGATCACTCTTCGGCAAACACACAACCCATACACAACACATACAACACACACTCGCATACACTCGCATACACTCTCATACTCTCACATGCATTCGCTAATACAGGAGATAATACGTTGTGATCGTATGGCGAAGACATAAACATACAGTTCTGCAAAAGCAAAGTAAAAACTGCTAATTCGCTGCAATTCTCTCTCTGCTCTCCCTGTGCTCTCTTTGCTTCTCCCGTTGCAAAAGCTGAGCACAAGAGCACAACTACACAGAATAAGAAGAGAAGAGAAGGTATTAACTGTTAGACTGTTAAACTGCTAGAGTCTAAGTGAAAGTGAAAGCAGGATTAGAGCAATGGTAGAGCAAAAACCATTTTATTAATGGAGAGTTATTTGGAGAACAGTGTTGCCCAAGTATTATATTGATGATTATTAGGAAATAATGCCCGGCCTTATGCACCGGCTATTGATACAAATATCTTAAACTAAACTTATTTTTATTGATCTTTTTATGAATTTTGACAAAAACCAAACGAAAACAACGAATTGCTGTTTTGTCCATACATTCAACTAATCTCTACTAAAGTTTTTCTTTTAGTCCATTTCTATCGATAAACTTTTACTTTACTTTTCCATCGCTTTAATATCTAATAATTATTTTTATATTCAATTCTTTTTTAGTTTAATTAAATGTAATTTTTATTATATTTTCAATTTAATGAAAGCAAAGTTTAAATTTTTCTATTCAATAATCAAATTAATAATTACTTGATTTTCAGTATTTGAAAAAATAAATGAAAATTTTCAATGACTGTAATTATGAGAATTTAAATTAAGTCTAACTTTAATTATGAAAGGATTCGACAACAATGCTATACAATAGAAAACTTTAGTCGAATCGCAAACTTTTAAGTGTTCACATCAAACAAAAACTATGAATAATAATTAAATTGTAAGAAATGTTAAATATAGTTCATTTGATTTGTCTTTTCATTATAATTCAAAACAACATTTAATTAATAATCGAATATTCTTAAAATGTCCTTGGGCTAAAATTTGTTGTAATTATTTTATTTTGCATTGCAATGAAAATATATTTTAAATAAACACCAATCTACTTTTTATCATTTGTGTATCGCCCCGTAAATGACACTTAACTACAGTATTCATGAGTACAACAATGCTATATAAAATCTAAATTAATTTTAAATGTTAGCTTGCTTCAATTCATTAAAAATTTTAATTTTACAAATGAAGTTAGATTTAATTATTTAAATAAAAATGTAAAAGCAACAAACTTTTTTAAAACTTTTTATTACTTTTTAAAAATTAAATTTTATATTTGTGAAACTTTGTGTTGAAAACTAAAACATTTAATAATATATAAATTATGAAAACAAATATCGATAATATTTATGTCAAAAATTATTATATGATTTGATGGAAATTAATTGAAATGTTGAACAAAAGTAAACGAAATCTATATTAGAATTGATTTATATATCTATTGAATGCGAATATTGATCGATAAGTGAAAGATTAAAACTCTTTTATAGAGAAAACTGAAGAAAAGCTTTATATTTAGTTTAAGTAATCTTATAAACAATAAAGAGATTGAATTCATGTTCTGCAATGGGTTTAGTATTACAGCGAATGTTTGGGTCGATTGTATTTTTGGAGCGGAATTGGTGTCACAATTGAGACTTAATATAATACATAATACAATATAGATAGATATATATAGTGTCGCCCAGGGATTTGCAGCACAGAGTCTTTGCAATTGGAGATATGAAGGCCTAGTCTTGCCATTCAGTTCTTTGTTGGATGTGTTGGATGTGATGCAATATAATTCCTAAGTTCTAACGCCTTTTTCCAATAAGTTGTCGATTCTATTGAATTTTTCTCAATGTCCAGCTATAACAGAGACACCAATACATACAGTGCATACATAGAGTACATACAGTGTCGTACATACTATTCAATAGTACAGTCGTATATATTTAGTGGCGTCACTGTATTCAGACTGCATTCAGATTGTATTGAGACTTATTGTGCAAACATTGTTATCGCGCTTCGATTGTCCAATCATTTGGATTTCAATTCGAGCCAGTCTTCCATCAAATGCAATCGACAGATCAATTGCAACAATCTTTAAATCTTTTATGAAAAAATTGAAATATACTTAAGTCACTGTTATTGCTGTTATTGCTCCGGCCTTTCAATCCCTTCCATTCACATACGCTTTTCACTCCAGCACATCCACCAACTTATATAAACTAATACTTAATACATAGTTTAATAATATTTTCAATTCTAAGCAAAAATTTGTTTGTATTTTATTCAAAATATAAGCTCCAGATTCTGGACTCAGTCTTATACGAAGTGACTCAACTGTTCAGATGACTCGATAATAGGTATAGCAATAGAAGCAATACATGGGTTAACAGAATATTCTTAAACATATAAACTCTAGAACTGCCTTATCCTCAAATTTAGTCATTCAGAACAACACATTGAGTTTTCACAACCAAACAGTGCCATGAATATTTTATTTCTCGAAAAATTATATTTGTACTTTAAACAATTAAAAAATAGTAAAACAACATATTTATTGCAAATTCTAAACGGTAAATGTAACAGGAGTAATTAGTAATAAGTTGTAGTTATAACCCGTAAGTAAATAACCTTTTTATTCCTTATTAAGTTTTATGTTAAACTTGTAATTTTACACTATTATGCTTTTTAATATTTTACTAACAATTGCTAATTTATATTTTAACTTGAATTAAATGCACAACATATAAAATTTATACAATAAATAATGTATATAATTTCACCAAAATAAAAACATATTAATTCTTTTTAAAATGTTTAAATAAATAAAAATTTATTTTTAAAAACTCATTAAAAAGTATAGCAAACATTGCAATTGATTAATATAAAAGATTGAATCAATTACGCCGTATATAACAGAAAATCACTTAAAGAATGGGCTGGTCTTGGGTTTGCGTCGACAATAAAAGAGAAAAACTATGATTTGAGTCGAATTAGAGACAAAACTATTATTAAACCAATAAAAGAAATCTAAGACTTCGTCATCAATAAGATTCGCTCTTTTAAAAACATAAAAAGATTGTCATTTGCGCTGATTTTCTATCGGCAACGAGAATATAGTGCAAAATCGGAATATTCGTCAAATTCCTTATAGCCTTATATTGTGTATATAATGTACAGTATATTGTAAGCACTTTAACACCACTTGAATTGCGAGTTTGTGGTGAGCTCTGCATTTCGTCATAGCAACACATTATTGTATTTTTGCGGACAAATGATTTCTTTTATATTCGACAAAATAATTATTTAAAACTTATTTTATTTGAATAAAAAATACAAATAAAAAACTTATTCTAGAATCAGAACAAATAGCGTTGAGTAGAAAAGCGCTTATTTTACATTCAAAAGAAGTTGAAGTGAATTGACGTTATATTTGATTCTATACCTGTAGTCGCAAGTCTGTTCGACACTCAAGAAATTCATTTTATTTGATTTACTTGAATATAATGAGAGTCGCAAAGAATCATTAAGGGTTAGGCAAGGGATCAGTGCCATTGGCAAAGGATTAAAGCGTTTTTCTTTGCAATCATTTTGATGACAAACATTGTGCCAATTCATAAGAGGCCCAAAACTACCCAAACTTACTACACCAGCAACACTACAAACACTAGTTCTACACATAATATATTGCCTTCACTTCACTACTACCCAAATGATACGGTAGTAATGAATGCAAACATTCCCTAAATCTTATTAATTGTCAAATTTTTGTTCTATTAGTCACTTAACTGTAATGAAAAAGCATTTACTCTCATGTTTGCAATTGTCTGAATATGGCTTTTAAGCAGTTTTACTGAAATTCAATCCTTAAATACTACAAAGTCTTAACATAAAAATGTTATTATAATATCTACAATTAAATATTATTTCAATGTCGGATGGGGGTCATGCCCGTCAAGCCCCTCCAAACAAAAAATTTGGCCTCTGATCCCCTCCCCCCAGAATTTTTGAAAAAGAAAGGACTCCTACAAATTTGTCAAAGTCAACCGGCAAATTTTTTACCGTTTGGGGTAAATTGGTGTTAAATCCCGTTCAAATTCAGTTTAAATCAAATTGTAAATTAAGTAAAAATTAAAACTATATTTTTGTTAACTCTTACCATAACTCCCACCCCCAAGGATTTTAAAGTCAACCCCACCCATAACCTCCCCCTAACTTTGAAGTCCACCAACATCCCTGTATTATTTACATTCAACATTTTTAGTTAACTATCTAATTTTAAATAATATCGAATTTACTTGCTTAGAAACAATTCTCTTCTTTGAATTCACTTACCCTATTTAAACTATTACTATTATAAGAAAGTAACACGGGTAATTTATTATAAATTAAACTTTAAAAATTAATTTAAATAAAATTATTAAATTATATAAGAATTGTTGTTCTAATAAATTGTCAAATCTTGAGCGCATTATTTAACACTACATTTGAAATAAAAAATTCAAAGAAATGTTGAAATTTCAATAAAATTTAAGAGTAAGTGACGTAAGCCTAGAGTCAAACTAAGCCGATGTTTCCGTTTCTCGTAAACAGTTTTGGGTAACTCTTCCGACAGCTGTAGCTGAGAGTAAGTAATTGCCATAAAGAGTATGATATCATTGATCAAAGTGTTTGTCTTCATATCAAACTCAACACAATTGGGAATATAATGGAATGAATCGCACCTCAAGTTGGGAATAGTTTTGCCAAACGATCGTAAAATGATTCCAATCAGAGATCACTTAATAATATGTGAAACAACACATATGTCTAAAGCGCACAGATTTGCGATAATATAAAAATCAATTAATTGACTATAAATTAAATTCTCATTTAATAATCGAAACATTTGTTTTGTGTTTAAAACAAAAATTAAGTTTTCGTCATCTATTGCATTGAGAACTGAGCCGTAGTTTTGGTGGTTTTCGCCGAACGAATGCCTAACATATGATCCATTATTTCCTATCAGATGATGACATAAATCTGTTTGGGTCTCACAAAGTATAACCAACTTATGCACAACACTTGTGTCTCTGTTTGTCTATGAATTGCCAACATATTTGGTTTGAGTGCAAGGCTTTACACATCAATTGCTGTTCACTTATCCGCGAAAAGGCGAGCGTTTAATGTTTGAAATATTTTATTGATATGATTTGCAGGGCTTTCGAGACTAGAAAGGGTTAGAAAGGGTTGTTGTGTTCATGACTTTGGCTAAACAATGCTAGTCTTTCATGACATAATGTAGTCATAAAATGTGTTTATTATCGACAATATTTTAAAACTCTCTAATCGACTCTTATTTAGTTTAAGTTCTCATTAATGTTTGAAAGCAACAAAATTTTTGCAAAATTACTTAGTTTTCCAATATTAGAAATAAAAACTTATTTAAATTTTTGTCTATTTTTTTAGGTACATATTTAGTTGAAAATATTTTATTTAAACAATTGAAATAAAGTTTCTAACATTTAAAGTATTGTCTGATATAATAAAAGTTAAATTAATTTATTGTCTCAACTCGTAATAAAATTTTACAGTTTATAAGTGCTTACAATTAAAAAGAACAATAGAGTTGACAACAAAAATGTGTTTTTAAAACTGGGTAGAAATATGTGCTTAGCATGCTAAGATTTTTATTGTTGTTTTGTTTAAATGCTTTCGACAAAATATTTTTGAGTTTGCAAACAAATTCGAATTAACAGAATTCCTTAATTGATGTAAAATAAATGGTTATAAAAGAAATGTTGAGTTAGTGATAAAAATTATTTTTATAAATTTATATCAGAATTTGCAAACGTTTAATAATATTTCTCAGAATAAACAAATGTAATCTGTTTTAAGAATGAATAGATTTGTATTTATTAAGAAAAATGATATATAAGTCTGAAATGCGAGCGATGGGAAAATGGCTAAAATAGTAGACATATGCGTATAAATGATGCGAAACAATGCACTCAAAACTGTTTTACCACTTCTTTCAAACATGTTTTATAGTCTTAAAGTCAATATGAAGTGAAGGCATGCAATGGAACTAAATGTGAATATTATTATATTTAACGAAAACTGATTTACGATTATTGTAACAATTATTGTTAGCCATTGCATGACTGCATGGAATGCGTTCACATATTTACCAACAAAATAGTAATTACACAAAAATATTATATTATATATTAGAATACAAAAAGTTAACTATTTTGATAAGAAAACAAAAGTTTCACAAAACTATAGTTTTAAATTGTTAAGTATATAAAGTTAAAGCGAAGCTAAAAGTTTTTGAATATAGAATTAAATTTTTAAAATTATAATAAAAATACAATTAATTAAATAAATAAAAATAACAAATTGTTTGCTTGCTGAAAATAACAATCTATATTTAATAAATAATAGGTATTTATAAATGCCTGATAAAACTTATAACATTAAAACTAAACTTGTATATAAACAAAAATTACAAAAAAAAGTTATACAATTGTACAAAATATATCGTTAACTAATGCCAGTTCTGCTTTCAATGTAGTTATAGCAGAAAGTTGTGAAACACTCTTCTCCACAACATTAGAGCGAAATGAAGCAAAAGATCAGTTCGTCTTATCTTCAATTTGACGGATAAACAAAGCGCTGTCAGGGCTTTGAAGGCCAATGTTTGCCAACGTTTGGCATTGTTTGCCATTATTCAACATTTGTATAAATTTGAGTCATATTCCCACAAATGTTTAATTATTAACTATAAAAAACTTTTCATTTCTATTCCATTCGCATATTTATAAACGTTAAGAAAACTAAGTACAGTATTTGCCTATTTTTAATAAGTTTTAAAATAATGTTAAACCAACATTCTAACAACTAACTTTAAATAAAAATGCAATTGTTGCTACTGAAAAAAACGTAGAAACAAGAAAAAACTAGTTTTGTCTGCATAAGCATTAAAAATATATTTTTAATTTATTTTATTTTAAAATTTGTTATAAATTGAGAATAAGTTTTTAAATACAAAATAATTTTAATTTCAGCAAAAATATAAATTAATCAAGTATAAATTATTTTAATTAGAAATCTGCAAATTACCGATTGTTCTTTTATAATTTATAAATCGTTGTATCAAGTTTAAATTTAAAAGTTAAACATAAAAATAAATTGTAATTTTATTTGCAAAAATCTAATTATTTAACTAAAAAACACTTAACCTTGCACAATTAACTTTTTTTTAAATGTGCTTTTTATAATGTGAGTATTTAATATTTAAAAATTAAAGGAAAGATAGCTCGTAACCCCCCAGAAATTTAAAATTAGCCTTTACCCCCCCCCCCCAGGATTTGAATAGATAAAAACCCAAAGACAACGGACAATTTTTGATTTTTGTGTTAATTTTAACTAATTTCAGTTTAAATTGTTTCTAAATTTAATCTAAATCCAATTAATTTAGCTTGGTTTAAAATTAAATAATTTGTTTAGTTTTAACT
>JAQIYC010000817.1:0-11368 GCA_034699545.1 Porobelba spinosa | reverse complement strand
ATAATACCATCAAAAGACAATTGATTATTACGTGTAGACAAATGATTTTTACTCGACTAACGCAGTGGACAAATCATTTTTACGTTTTGACTAATCATTTTTACGCGCAATGCGTTATAACATATTTCAATGCATTCGTTCGAATTGATAATTTGTTTAAGTAATTCATTTTACAATTTACAACAAAATTATATTTTATTTCATTAATAACTAAAGAAATGCTATAAAATAAATCAATAAAACAAAAAAAAGTTTTATATGAAAATTTCAAATCGAATGAATGCATTGAAATACATTATAACGTATAGCGCGTAAAAATGATTAGTCAAAACGTAAAAATGATTTGTCCACACGTAATAATCAATTGTCTTTTGCTGTAAGGGATTAACACATAATGTATATGTAATTTATAAATTATATACCATATGTGTACATGTAACATTATAATTACACAAATATTTTAAAATATTTTAAAAACTAATTTACATCTTCTGTAATGTATTTTTAAAGCATGAGTTAAAATTTATGTTGACTAATGGGAGAGGGGGGGGGGTTAAGAACCGTAAAAACCCAACTTAAAAATTTTGCCTTTGGCCCTTTAGCTTGAATTTAGCTCTAATCTAGTATTTCCCCTTCTTGAAATTTCCCTTCATCAATTTATTTTTATTTTATATTAAAGTGGTTATAAAATTTTGACTAAAAAATTAAGTCTAAGTTTGGTTTAAATTAGAGATGTGAAAGGGGGGGATAAGGCAATTATCCCCCCTGAGTTTGAAAAAACCTATATTATGCCCCCCTAAAGCCGCGGCTGAGATACTCCCCCCCTCTAAAAATTTCCGGGCCGCCTTCGGCGGCCGGCAAATTTTTTAGGGATTTTTCCGAAAAATAGTGTGTTTTTGGGGATTTTTCCGAAAAATTAACGTAATTTTGGGTTTTTTTCTAAAATGACGTAATTTATGGCTAAATTGGGGTTAAATCCAGTTAAATTAACTAAATTTAGTCTAAATCCAGTTAAATTTAGCCCCAATTTAGGGGTAAAATAGCAACTAGCGTTTAAAACGCGTTTTAGGCAAAATAACACTTAAAAAATTTATCCCCCCTGATCCCCCCAAGGATTTTTTGGAAAAAATCCGCCATTTTACCCTACCTGATCCCCCTCCCTGAGCTGGCCGACCTTCCACATCCCTAGTTTAAATTTTGTTAAACTAGCTTAATTTAGTTTTGATTTAATTTAAATCTCATTATAGCAACTTTATTTGTCACTTTCTGAAACAAAATGGCAATTTGATGGCTATTTTTTGTTGTTGCTAAGATTTTGTTAAAAATGAGTCATTCACCCCTACCAGGTGAATTGACTTAGTCAGATCTACTTTAAATAAAATAAGACATTTAATTTATTAAAAATTAAGCAAAATTAATAGATATTAAATGTTATAATACTGTATAATCAGTAATATGCAAAATCCGTTTGGTCAAACGTTCCAAGGGCAAGAAAATGACCAATTCTTTTAGATTTTATCAGGCGCGCTTAGGGTAAAGGTTTTTTAAAAAGTCATTATTTCTAACTTTATTTGCTATTTTGCCCCTAAATTGGGGTTAAATTTAACTAAATTCACTAGTTTTAACTAAAATAAAACTAAATTTAACTGGACTTAACTCCAATTTAATTATAAATTACGTTATTTTAAAGAAAAGCTTCAAAAATACATCAATTTTCAGAAAAATTGCCAGAAATGCATAATTTTTCGGAAACCTTTAAGAATTGTGCTGGCCGCCTTTGGCAAATTTTTTCGATGGACTTCTAGTCTGGGAGTGCGGGTGAATGTTATAATTTTTTTTTGCTCTGAGGGTAATCCGCCATAGCTCCCCTTGTACATTCCTATGTATAATATTGTTAATTAATTTGTTATTTATTATATTGTTAATTTAACAAGAGTAGTTTAGCAAAAATTTCATGAAAGCGGTATACACAAAATTACTATTTTTGAGTCTGGTTACTTATTGCATTTAAGCGGCATATTTTTGTTTTTTAAAAAGATAACTCCTGAGGAAAGTATACCCTTTTTATATCCTCAACGACTACTCTTGATAATTAGATTTAAAGCCAAACTTATTAATATTAATATAAAATCCAATTTTCTTATCCAAAATCTCTCTATTTTTTATTTTAGAATTTGAATAAACGAAAATTGATTCAAAAGTATTTTTTCAAATTTTCATTTATTCCTCTGATAAACAATGTTTTGCTCAAATGATTGATTTTTGTATTTAAATATTTTCCAAAAATCTCATTAAATATCTATCAAATTCCATGTGTGCGCTTCAGATGAACTTTTTATTCAGTTATTTCAAAAAATCAAATCTAAAATCTAAAAATTTTAGTCATTTTATTGCTTTTTTAGTCAACCATTCATATGACTTCTAATTTAAATTTTGAAATTTTAAAATCAGTTTAAAAATATCAAAATATAAAGAATGACTTCAATTCAGTTGAGTTTACAAAAAAAACTATATTTGAAAATGTGATCGAAATATAACCAAATAATGCATTGAATAAACTTAAATGAGATTTTTGTTATATATTATAAATAAAAATTAATTATCTGTTAAATATCACATTATTAATTTTAGTTAGTATAATTAATGTTAATATAAGAATCTAACTGGTTAAGTTTTGTAAAAATATTCTAGTTTAATTTGTGAAATTGTTTTAACATATTTAGTCTAAAAAGCAATGATTGTTGCAATGATTGAGCAAATGTGAACAATAAAAAGAAAGTATTGAAAAATCGAGAGCGAGTGGAGAGGGAGTGGGGAGGGAGTGGAGAGCAAGTGTGAGAGTGAGTGAAATGGTTGAAATGGTCTTCGACTAACTGTGCGAATTGTGTAAGTGTTGTATACTTTAAACTTTTTACACTTAGTTTGACACACAATTCACTGGAGTATTGGTCGGTTGGCCTCAATTGAGGTATTGAACGCCAACTTTAACTCTACAACTATAACAAGATTGCGGCGAACACTAAGAGATTTTCTGTTCAAATCTGATATAACATTCGCACAATTCTAAAGCATTTGCAGACATAGCCAGACATAGCCTTAATGTCTATTTCTATTGAATTACAAACGATTTCAAAGATCTGCTCAAACGATAGCTTCAATACATTCTCTAAAGTCTTAGACTATTTAAGTTAGACTTTAGAATCTTTTTTTCAAATATTTTTTCAATCACTTTATATATACTTCACTGAAAGACTAATTCCAAACTAAACCAAAGATTTAGTGAAAATTTCTATTGTAAACAAATCAATAGTGAAATCAATGACTAGAGACATAGGACGGAAACTTTAATTGGATTCACTGTTCAGATTGCAAACAGTTGTTAAGATAATGATCTGAATTACGTGTTGCGCCCATAATAGAGCCGCACTTAGCAGGTGTTTCGCCATTTAAATTTGATCTTTGCTTTTTTCCTGCTCTAATCAATTACCTTTAATTGTTCCTCAACAATTTACAACTAAATATGTTTAATCTCAATATAAAAAGGTAATAGTTTATAAATATACTGCAATAAGTTATTATTATTTATATTTCGAAAACTATTATTTTACATTTATAATTATAATTTATATTAATAAAAATATTTAGTCTATCGATCAAACTGTTATCAATATAAAACAAATCAATTGCAACAACTTTCATAGAATCTACAAGGTAGAATTAATAAAATAATTTGAGTGCTATTTGAGTGAAGAATACGATACAAAGTGTTCTAAAAAAAGGAATATTTTGAGAGAAACCTATTTTCAATAAATCAAAGAACTGAACGTCAATTCCCTTTGAAATTTAAGTCAAAAAGAGAGACAATTCTTGAGCATTGGATTTGTTGAAGATTGCAGTCGAAGATGAGATGAGATGGACGAACGACACGTGACGAGCATTTGGTAGAAACAAAACAATACCGAATGGAAGGAATCCATTGAAAAAAGTCTGTTTCTAATACATAAGGGATCGAAATGTCGAAATACAACACCTTTTCATCGTTTAGTTCTGTAAAAGTGTTTTTACAACAAAGTTTCGATTCATACAAATCGCAGCTAACCTGCAATGCATTCAATGTCTTCGCTCTCAGACCAAGAGAATTGAATTTTCGTACTTATCATACATTGATGTCAAGTAAATAAAGGGAAGAGTGGCTAAGGAGGGCACGAATGAAGAGAAAGCATAACAAAAATAACATAAAGAGATTGTTGGACTAACTTATTAGGAAAGTGCTCGAGAAGTGGCCTTTTGTTTGTTTGCTCACAACTCAGCACTGGATTGATGTGGAGCTGAAGATGACTGAAATGATGGCAATGATGGCAATGACGGCTTGTGATGGTCGCCCATATGAAGACTGGTTTTGTTTTTTATCACTTATAGGTAGAGTCAATGATAATTTGATGCATTGGATGCACAGCTCTATAATATTATATGTATATTGTGTTATGACTGCATGTGTAGAGTATTAAGTTTTGTTGGCATCAAATGGCGTCAAAAGTATTCAATCTTTGATTATCACGAAATGGTAGAGTATTAAGAGGTAATCAATGCGTATAATTCAGTGCCGCTGTAACTGCTCTCTGGCTTTCATAAGATATATGGCATCGAATGTAATGCCAGGACATTGTTGACCATTTCTATATTCTAATCTCTGACAGTACGTATGCCTACCAGTGCTGCCTTTTATTGCTCGGCACACACTTCTGATAAGGTTTTCTCAATTCAATGTCCAGTTTTTGTGCACTTTTTCTATTTCTGACATTAATTTATATGAGAGTCAATGCAATAAAACCTCTGAACAGTTGAGATAAGACATTGCTTTCGGAGCTCAAAGTAATTATCTTTTGCTGCAACGGTCGCACATAAGCCTTTAGTTCTTCCAATTCCTTTCGCTCATATTTATCATTGTCTCTAACACTCTATTCGGTGCACAAACTCTCTAATAAATACCTCATATAAACACAAATTTAATTTTCGGTTCACTTTATACGCTATTTCTTAATTTATTTCTAATTTATTTTTAATTTATAAATGAATTATTAAATTTTTATTTTACAAGTTATTACGTTAATTGATTTTCATAGTAAATACTAATCTATAAAATTTTAAAATTATTTTTATTGATTAAGTTTAAATTTTAAATTATTTAATTAAAAACAGCTATTAATAGAATGCCGTTTCAAATCAAATTTCAAATAAATAAATTGCATTTTTCTATTTTGTTCATTTGAAAAAACAATGTGAGATAAAAATTAAAACAATGCTATTAATGAAAATTATTTGCATCACTAAAAAAATTAATTAAATATTTTACATTTATTTAGAATTAGGAATTGCAGTAAAAGTTATGCATTTCATTTGAACCCTAAATCTGCATTCTTTTGATAGTATTAATGTATCCGAACTGTATTAACTGTATTGTTATTTTCAAATTCAAAATCCTATGAACTTTAGCTTTTCATACGAACTGGTCGTCCATCTACTCAAGTAATTAATGGTCCGGAACAGAAAGGATGGAACGCATTATATCTGAATACTATTACTCGAGATAAGGCAAAAACAATTTTCCATAAATTATTGAATCATAAAATTATTCTCATTTTATATGAATGAATGGTTTGATGTATTGACAACAGTTTTTATTTTATTCTATAATTATATATATTTTATGTCTTTAATCAATTGAATTAATAATTAATTTTTTAGATACAGTATTACATTTGATTGATTGATTTCTAGAAATGATCATGGCAAATTAGAGTAATATGAAAAGGAGTAAATTGAGGCAAACTCAACTCAATGAGGAATAAAGAGCGAGAATTTGTGTAAATATGAGTTGTTTGTCGCGTTCGGCGCTAACACATTGATGGCTTCAATCGTTGGGTGCAATCGATGGTAATTTCGTGACTGAAAACTCATAGAACTCATCATTTTGTGCGATTGGAATAAATGGTATTTACGATTGCTTCGACCCCTACTTATGGCTGATCTTTGGATCTCTGGTGCTTTGGATGCGTTGGCCTTAGTATGAAATGTCATAGCATTCGGTGCCGCGAATGACCGTCACTTTGATCAACAGCACTCTTGGGGTTTAAGAATGCAAACGCCTATCGCCGAACACAGTCTCTGGTCTTGTGCTACTCTACGAAATCCCAGAGCATATGAACATGAAGTTGAGTTATCGACTCATGTTATTGACTCAGACACATTTTGTGCTCACAAATGAAGCCAATGCTGCAAATATGCACTTATGGATGAACGCACAGGACTTGTGCGACACTGACTGCACGACATCCGCACAAAAGCATAACTTCAATCATTACTTTTGCCGCTTTATAATAAAAAATTGTATTCTATTTCAAAATAATGTCAAATGAATATTGGATTCAAAGCAGGAATAAGCGAATTGAACGGCATTTTTGACTATAAACTACTTATGGCTCAAATGTATATTACATTTAATAGATCGCAAAATTCACAAATGCATTGAATAAATACATTAAGTGTTGGATAACTTATTTGAAATACTGTCAAAAAATGACATTATTAAATTTATTCTTAAATATTTAAATTTATATGTATACAAAATATTAATTGATTTGATAATGTTTTTTTTGGGTTAACTAATAATAATTTAATTATTAATTATATAGTATATTATTGTATATTATTTTAATATAATTTACAATATGTATTGAGTGAATATTTGAATGTTTAAACGTTTTAGTTTATTAATATATGTATCAAAATAAATAATAAGAAAAAATTTAATATTTAATAATTATTTTTGATTATAAGAATATGACTTAAAGTAATTAAATTATATAATAGTTTTGTTCGCAAAACATATTTGTTTGAAAAGATGGAAAACTGTAGTGAATAGTGTTTACGTAAGCTTATAGTCAGTGTATAACTTGATCGGTCGGAACTCCATTAGGATTTAAACTCAACTCGAATTACTGTTCATTTTTTGTCTGTTCTTATATTGCGCTAATCTGTTCGCTTATGTAGTGCATAGTATTCCTAATCTCTTTTACTGTTGATTTTCCAAAGGGAACAGACGCTCAGCTCTGGCTTTGAAAGAGAAATGAAGAAAAAAGTTAAGTTAAGGGGGAGTCGAATGAAAAAGGGATCAAAACGATGCGAATTACTCAAGACTTAAAATTTGTTTTCAACGATCCTAATAGTGATACTCAATTGAAGCCACAAAATGGTTTTAAATCGAATTTAGAAACCATTTACTTCCAGTTCTATTGCCTTTGGGTGAGAGTTGGGCTCAAAAACGAGATGAGATGAGAGAGAGTGGAGAGAGTACTGAAAAGAGAGTGAAAAAGAGTGAGAGCGAGAGATAGGTAGATAGATAGATAGATAGATAGAGAGAGAGAGAGAGAGAGAGAGAGAGAGAGAGAGAGAGAGAGAGCAGAACTGGAACTGTTGAGTTAAAAACTTAAATAGTCTCTTAATTTGCTCAAAGTATGAAAGTTTCGAATTGAATGAATGCAAGTGTAGACGCAATGCTGGCTCTGCTCTAAACGAAACACATTTAGTCATTATATAAAAAGAGAAGAAATGTTGAGCTAAGGCACAAAAGTAGCGAATAATGACTTTTAAGAATAGAAATGAACTTAAGTGAAGAGAATTTGTTATTCACTAAATGAGAGAAAGCAATATATCTTAATAGTCCTCAATAACGAAGAGAGGGAAAGGGAGAGGGAGTGAGAGAACACATGAGCACATCATTGTGTTATCTCTTCATTTCCGCACAAAAACTTTGTGTATAAGCATTGCTTGCATTGCATTAATATTCGTTAAAATTAAATGGAAATATAGTAATGATTTGTCTATTTTCTCCAATCTATAAGCTTATAGACTCATACAGTCATACTATCAGTCAGTAGTCAGTTGAGGAGATGAGGGGATGGGAGGAGAGGAAAGGGAAGAGAGAAGGGAAGAGAGGGAAGAGAGTTAAGAGTTAATGCGAGAGAGAGAGAGAGAGAGAGAGAGAGAGAGAGAGAGAGAGAGAGAGAGAGTGAGTGAATAGCAATCAAAGTATTACAGAATTGGGGAAAAGATAAAAAAGCCATAAAATGATATGACATTACTATTGCGTTATATTAAGTTTTTCAGTGCAGAGATTGAGCGCTCATTTCCATATACGCGGCGCTGAGTTGCCAACACATGGAGTGGAGGCAATCGTTCCGATATGTATGTGTGTCTATGTATGTGACAATCTTTATACCGGTATTAAATATATCTATACATATAGGGCTTACATTAAAATATAACTCTATATTAGATGCGAATCAATGTATATAAGTTTCCCGCATATTCTCCCTCTTTTTCTCATCTTTTTTTGGTTAACTTTTTGCGCAATAATTGCGTCGAATCTCTTAATTTGCATTAAACTGTATATTAAGATATTAACACTGCTTTAGGCAAACATTCAAATTTATTAAATGATTTATATGAAACAAAATTCATTGAACGGATGAACTGAATGCTCGGCAAGAGATCTCCAGAGAAGGGACTTTTGCGCAAAAAATGTCAAAATTTAATGGAAAAAATTTGGTAAAAAAGAGACAAAATATTATTGATTTCTCTTTACTACGATTTTATTGATTATTTATATAAAAGAAAAATAAATTTTTTTTTTGAATAAATGTTTTCTTTTTCCTGTCGTAAAGATATTATATTCGGCGCAGAAATGATGGCATTAGATGTGAAAAGATTTAAATTTGGTTTAAATCCTTAGTTTGTTTGTCGAATGAATATTCAATATTAAATGAGTGGCGAATCTCTGACTTTATTGTCTGCTCCGGCTCTGGCAGTGGATGTGTGTCTGAGAGCTGCAGATCCAATATAAACCTGCAATACATGCGGCCATTCATATAAAAGACTTATATTCGGCTACATTTGATAGCTATTTGATATTAGATTCACAATACCAGACATAAATCATGATTACATTGCTCTACCAGTGTTCTACAGCGCTCTACCAGTGCCAGTGCTACTGAACGTCAGCCATGAATGCATAAGCCGTTATTTGATGACAGAGAAGACGATTCGCGAACAAACTATCGCTTTATAACAAAATTGTTGGAATAAGAAACGCAAAGTCGACTCAATCGACATTTCCCTCTCTCTCCCCTTCCCTCCCATCTTCCACTCCACTCTCTCCCGCGCTATCACTTGTTTTGCAAAAATGCGTTTTGAATGTTAGGTCAAATAACGTGAAACGACACAAAGGTGTTGCTCAACATTAACAACGTTTTCCCTATCATTCTCTATACTCTCTCTCACACTACGTCTCTCTGTCTCTCTCTTTCTGTCGCATTATTAGAGTTACAGTTCTTTCAAAACGTCAGACATAGAAAAGAGTCACTTCAAGAAATTAAATCTGGATGTGCTCTTCCCCTGAGACATGTCTGATGGTTGATGTGCACACATACACAATCATTTTGTGATGTGCACTAAGAATATGGTGAACCCATTCGACTCATCCAACTTTGAATAAGTTATGCAATACTACTCTTTATTACACTTTGACTCACTTACTATTTTTTACATTTAAAGTGCTTTTATTATATTTTATTTATATTTTAATAATTAATACTTTATGTTATAATATACACAAAATAAGACCAAATTTTCAAATATTAAAAAAGTATTTTTAAAGAAATAATTTAAATATTAAGTTGACAATAACTAGGTTGCATTGTACTAAAATTCTAAAATTTTCTTTAATGTAAAGTAAGTTTTAAAATTATCGAGAGTGAGTCGGGTGTTTGATTGGGAAGGTATGGATTGTGCTGTGCGTTCATTCATGCAAATCAGTAAACACAGAACTGACGGTTAGTTATCGTTCATCTCTGAGCTGTGAGTTATGCGAAACAAAAGTCATTCAAAACTGACTACCATTTAGTCATTTGATTTAATGTCAGAGATATTTGCTTTTTTAAAGTCGCAAAAGAGAGTACCGGAGCTCTGTTGCAGAGGAAACGACAAAATCCTTTAGAAATGCAAATTCTGGTGTTTTTGCCCAATCCATACGATTTTATATTTGATGCCAAATCCAGTCTCCCTTCCCCTCTCTATCTGGGTTTTCCTCTCATCCCTCTCATACCAGTGTATCTGATCTGATAGTGAGACGCAATGTATTATTACATTGGGTAGGGATGAGATGCACCGGCAGAGAATTGATGGAATTGATGTGCCCAACTAGAAAATAACAGTAGTGTCTCATTAGCATTATAATTACGGACACAATATAAAAGCTGGTGAACAGCAATAGAATGGAATAATTTATCAGTGTCATTCTGTCGCACTGTCATACACTGCTAGTAAGTCATTGTAAGTCATCTCCAACTCTAGTGCCGGCTTCAGACCGACTACTCGAATGATTTAATATCAAAACATATATAACAATGATGTGATGTAATGTATGGCAGCATTTAATAAATTGTGCCTCAACTGCCTTAACTGCTTTAACTGCTATGCGATTGATCTCTACAGACCTCCCCTTAAACTGGTTGTTCAGTTAGTGACTAAAAATTTATTAAAATTCTAACAGAGAGTGCCGTTCGCTTCCAATTATCACCAATTTTCAAAACCATTTTTGGGGTCAAAGTTCAATATATTTGCATTGAATAGAGAGTGAAAACGAGAGATTCACTCAATTTTATTACTTAACGCAAAGCACAGTTGTGTTTATGTACTGCCTCTCCAATTGATTAAACGCTCTTTAGTAGTCGTATGAAAAGACCAAATTTGAATTCAAAATTTCAATTCAGATTATTTGAATATTCTTTTTTATGGAAATTCATTATTCATGCAATTAATATGACTCATCAAAATAGATTATAAAAGCACTTCAATTCGTTACTCTATTTTTAAGCTGATTACAAATCCAGGCATAAATTAAACAAAACTTATGTGAATTAAATTATTTCCATAAAATTGCATAAATATTATTATAGTTTTTATCGCTCTTGCAAAAGCATCAATTAAAAAAACAAATAAATTATAATTTTTAATTTACAAGAAAGTGTTTTTAACAAAAATTAATTTACAGTAAATATTAAGTTATATTTATATTAGTGTTATTAATGTACTGATTACATTAAAACTATAAATTTTATAATAAACTTTAAAATTTATATTTTTCAAAAATTTGATTTAAAATAAAGATTACTTTCTTTTTACTATTTAAGATTTTCATTAATTTTTTATGACCAAAAAAATAAAATAAAATGTTTAAGATTTGGATCTTTTTCAAAAGACCAACAAATTTCTATTGAGAAGCACTTATGGATTGTCGTCATCAATTCTA
>JAQIYC010000816.1:0-11370 GCA_034699545.1 Porobelba spinosa | reverse complement strand
TCTCTCTCTCTCTCTCTCTCTCTCTCTCTCTCTCTCTCTCTCTCCCATCTCTGGATCTGGAGGTTTGTATAACGAGATAGTAGTCATAGAAATGAAATTTAATACATATTTTGCTCAGCAGTAAAATAAAAGCGACTATAAGTGTAACAACACTTTCAATGCAATTCCATAAAAACGGTATTTTGTGTTCACTTTATAGCAGACATAGCATACGAATAAGGGATTAATTACATGAATTCACTCTTTCTATTAATTTGTATACATGTATTCAACTGAGAATTAAGGGATATTGCGACTACCGGTGCAAATAACCTGCACCGAGAGATACCAGTCAACCACAGGTTCTGATTTAAAGATTTTTTCATATAATGCTAAATCTTTTTGATTAAAAATATTGATGAAATGGTTACAAGGCTTAGATGGGATTGAAGCAGGGATGTAGATAAGGGATAAGTTTGCTATCTACCCAGGATTTTAAAGAGAAAAAAGACTTTATTAAAATTAGCTAGCAGCCGAATGTGTCAAGCATTTTTATTCCTTGCTTTTTTCTAATTTTAATTATTTTTAAATTCTGTTTTGTTCAGTTAGAAAACTCCTTAGTTAAATGTTTTGAGGAAATTTTTGTTGGTCATACCCCCTTCCACATACCCCCTAGCAAGAAGTTTAGCCAAAGCCCTTTTTCCCCATTTCCACCCCCACCCCAGAATTGAAGCTCCTCTACATCCCTGAATTGAAAGCAATTTTTGATTTAGGTTTTCATTCAAAATCAGTTCACCGTTTGCTGTCGTTTACGGCTTATATTAGACGAGTTCTAGAAATGCATTTGTCGTACATTTTAGTTGCGCTTTAATAACATTTATTTAAATGCAAACGAACGACATATTAATGAATAAATTTAATTTTTAAAATTTAAAATTTCATTATATGAACAGAACTACAAATAAAGAAAATTTTACATAAAGTTCTTACTATTCAGGAGTTAAAACCAGTGAATAAGTCGAGGATCATATTTTATTTAGAATTTTCTTTTTTAAAACCTTTTTTCAATTTAAAAAAGGAAATATTGAAATGCAGAAATTCTAATCGAAATTGATTCGGGTGTTAGGGTGCGCTTGAAGGCTATAAAATAAATTCAATGAACATTTCTATTACACGATTTTCTTCTATCGATCAGTTTTGATATGAAGAGATACTCTATCTATGAATCACATACTGTAATGCAATTTTTGAGTTTAAAAATTTCCAAACATTTTAAATAAAATCACTTCAAGTCAATCGTTTAAAACTTTAAAGGAAACAAAAATATGCACTAAATTCAAAGCCATTTACTCGTGACCTAACCGTCCATCTGAACCCATAAACTGAACGCCAATTAGAGACTTATTGTAAATTCAAATCATGACAACTCGTAGTACTCGCAAAGTTATTAGTGTTTTTAGAAATAAAATATCTAAAAATTTAATGTCGAAAAATTGCATGAATTTTACGAATTCTGATCACTCTTTTCCTTAATCTGTCCGGCAATTGAAATAATGCACTGGCAATGTAGGTCTGTGCAAATCTCCGTTTGGCTCAATTATACTCAACTACTGTATGGTTGAGCTAATAGAAAGAGTTTAGATGTTTAGCGCAATTCCATATCTTAATTGTTCAAATGGTTGGAAATTCCTATCTCTCAGTATTGGAATAGCTCTTCAATAGAGGAAATAAAAATTTAATATCAAATTCGAGTTGAGAGGAAAGAGAGGAATGGATATGGCATAAGAGGTTGATTAAAATGTCTACCAAATGATCGGCTGAAGAGATCTGAATATTAAAATAAATAATTGAGATATTAGTTTCGTGTCTATAATACCTTTGCCTACGAATGGAATTAGTGAGACATCATGTCTGATCGTAAAGCTTTTCAGAGATGTAGTATAACTGAGTTTAATGCAATTATTCCGTATGGAGAGAGTCGGCGGAAAAGTGTATTCAAAAGAGTTTTTATGTTAGAAACGATGAACAGATAAAAGAAAAACTCAATGTTTTTTGATTTATTATTATAAGATTCACTGAATCGCTATTGCAGTCAACGTTTTTTTAGCACAAGAAAAAAGAGATAAAATTCTTTATATAATGTTATTCAGTATCTAAGAGAAAGAAAAAGTAGAATATTCTTCGACATAATGACAAAAATGATGTTTTACTGGCTTTGAGAACATGTGTTCTCCCATTTGGAAGAGACATCATTGAAGGGAATAATGACTGAAAATAGCTTTTATTCTTCAAATGAGTTAATCCAAAACGAGATGACTCTTTTGAATAGAAAACTTATGGCAAAAAAGAATAAATAAATACAAATTCAATGACTATGTGAAACGATATATGTTTTAACATTAAAAACATAATCGCAATCTTGTTTTATTAGTTTTTTATCTTAAATATTTACACAATTAGAATGTAATTTACAATAAGAAAGTCTACAATTTATATATCAATGAGTGGTTTGTTTATGGAGTCGTTTAGGCATTTGTTTAGGCATTAAAAACATAACAAATTTCTCTAAATTAGAGAATAATTATGAAAAATAAGAAAAAATTCTCAAAAACAAAACAATAATAATTTGAATTTAATTCATTTAATTAACAATAATATAAATAATCATATGTTTAATGATATCAATCGTATGAATCGTTTACAGAGATTATAATTTTAATATAAGTTTTAATTAAACTTTGAATTAATAATACAATTCATCAGAAATTTAATGATAGATCAAAGTCCAGGCATTAAATTAGAGCAAATTTACGGATAATTAAATCCATTAATTAATTAAATAGTGTGTGAGTTGTCTAGGATTGACGAAAAACTATTTTCAATTATTTGATTTAATCGAAAATTTTGTTCAATAAGTGTTTTGATTTGTTTAAATATATTATTCTTTGATTAAAATAAATTTTGAACTTTATTTTTAAATAGATTTTTCAAATAATTAGTTATTTCTAATTAATTACTCAAAAATGTTGAATTTTGAGTCAAATTTTTGAACAATCTGTTGGTTAAGCAGAAAATAGATCTGAATTTTAAGGAATTTTAAGCTTTTTTGAAAAATTGATTTAAAATTCAATTTCAATTTAAAAATTAATTAATAAATCATAGAATGCGAACAATTTTAGAAAGAATTTTGAGATTAAATAGATTTTTATTTAATTTTAGAGATTAGCAAAAAATAAAATAATTAAAAAATGATTTATCACTTAATTATAGTTTCAATAAAAACTTATATATTATTTCTTTTGATTTCACAATTCATCGCTAAAATGAGTCATTAATTAAGAAAAGAAAAAATCGTAAAAACAAAACAAACTTTAAATCAATAATAAGTTTAACGCAAAAACTAATCAATCGTTTCAAACAAACACTAAAACAACAATAAAATTAATACAAAAAGAACTCATATTTCAAAACAATTGAGTAAACAGTGATAAGACCGGCGATGAGGGCGTCGTCGGGCGTCGGTTCGGCTAAGGGTGAGGCGAGCCGTTTGGGCAGCGGAAGGTCGAGCGAATGGTGGGGTCAGTCGTCGTCGTCATCTCCCTCTCCCTTCACGAATATCTCATATTCTTCGAGAAAGTTCGCGCCAAACATCGCAAACATCGCACCGGCATATGTGCCGAGAATTATGGTGAGCGTCACCTTTAAGAGCCCGAACCGCACTTTCGGCGGTTCGTGGAAGAGGTCCTCGTCGTCGCTGGAGGACTCAGTGCCCGAAGAGTACTTCTCGTCCGTCGGCGATGTCTTTGAGCAGTAATTCCGTTGCAATCCGTCGTTACTTATGATATCATAACTAATATTATTATAATTTAATTGATTTAATAGTAATTTGTTATTCGATTTATGTTTGAATTTAATTAACAATAATTGTCTGTATTTTGAGTTAAGCTTTGAATTGCAATTCATATTAAAATTAGTCACAAATCTATTCATCAGAATATGTGGAAATTGAAAACTAAATAATCGTTTATTTGGCCGTAATTTCGAGCCAATGGACGGACCAATTGTGGTGACATGTCTTAAGCTATTCAATTGCATCTCATTTGAGTGAATGAGTTGTAAACCGAAGGCATTTAATATGAGAAAACAATTTACAATTAATTCCTATATTTATCCGCAAAACACGACTCGACTTGGATTTCAATAATAGGTTTGAAACCCGAATCCCATTCACTCTTTCACTGCTATGTCTAACACAGTCTTCGTATTCACTCTTTCGCCGATTGTTTCACTATTTCTCAAAACATGTATTCAATAGAAATCGAGTCAAACATAAACATTGAGTGAAATTTCAAACTACAGTAAACTCAGACTCACTCTCACTCTCACTATCGGCTAATAGAGACTCAATAGTAGTCTCAATGAGACTCTCATTCATGCGATCGAAATATTTTTAGACTCTTCTCACTCTCTCTCCCATTGAGTCGTCTCTCGACTCGAGTAGTGTTTGAAAATGTTTTTTATTTTACTTTTATTCGCATTTTTGTTTATTTTGCTAACTTTTACTATTTAATGGAAACTGATATTTAACTCCATTTCACTATTACTGATATTTTGTTTTGTTTTATTGCTTTTTCCCTTTTGTTTAGTTTTAAAGTGAATTTTTAGGTTTTTTCTAATGCTTCAGATCTCAGCCCTCTATTCAACACTAGTTTTAGATGTTTTGCTGCAATCAAAACAAAATTACATTTAAAGAGCAAAACATTGATTGCTATACAAAATAAACTCAAATTATTCTCAAATTAATCCTAATTTAAACAAAATTTTTTAATTTATTTGTTTTTGTGCTTAAAAATAACGATTGCGTCGAATGACTAAACATTGAAATCATTTTCCAAATATAAAATTTGACTTTTTATTCAAATTTGTGAATCAATTATAAAAACTTAATCAAAATAGTATTGATTTAAATCCCAAACAAAAACATTTCAAAATCCGATAACAAAACACGTGTTGGGAATCAAATGTAAGTTTTCGCTAATTTTCTTATATTTAATAACAAATAACTGATAATTAAATTTAAATTAATTTATTAATTAAAACATTAAAAACACAATTGAAAGGAAAAACTTTTTGAAAACAAATTGCGATTAAAAAACATTTTCATACAATTGACTGCTTTTTAAATAATAACCAAATTTTTAAACACATTATAAATGCATTTCTTAAACGAATAACTGTTTTTCGAAATTAATTTGATTTTAATTTCAATGCCAATTGAATATAATACAGAAATTTCTTTTTATTGTATTTTTTTATATCAATTATTATAATTATTTATTTAATTTATGAATCAATTGATTCGCAAATTGTTTAACCTTTAATCGAGAGGCGAGTGAAGAGAGAATTAATTTTGATTTAATTGTGATATAAATGTGTCGTAACTCAAATTACTTTTGATTTTTGCTTTTTTGTGTACAATATGTGTGTATTTATTGCCCGAAATCACGATTTTGATTATCAAAACAATTAGTTTTAAATGCAATTAATTTAATATTTTGACCCAAATATGAGCTAAACTTTTCATTTAATAAATCAAACGAAATATAATCAACTGTTTTATGCTTTGAATTGTAATTACATATAATTAAGAGTCTGTTTGCAAATACTGACAATTAAGTTAAAGTAATGTCAAATATGTCTCTAATTGTGATTTATTTTGCATTCGATTACCGATAAAACACTCAATTTTCAGATGTATTTGTCATTAATGCGTCGAAAACCGCAAACAATACTAAGAAAAGTATTGAAACGATTCTATTGCACACATCGAC
This sequence comes from Porobelba spinosa, assembly GCA_034699545.1. Taxonomy (NCBI): domain Eukaryota; kingdom Metazoa; phylum Arthropoda; class Arachnida; order Sarcoptiformes; family Damaeidae; genus Porobelba; species Porobelba spinosa. Next base: position 5,560 of record JAQIYC010000816.1, on the reverse strand, counting down.
CAAATGTGTCGACCGTTGAGCACAAGTCAGACCCGAAGTTGACCCGAAATGTAGGCATAATCGCACACATAGACGCCGGTAAGACTACGACCACTGAGCGAATGCTCTACTACTCGGGCCAGACGTCGACTATGGGTGAAGTACACGACGGCGACACTGTTATGGACTACTTGGCCCAAGAGAGGGAACGGGGAATCACTATAATGTCGGCGTCCATTACGTTCGACTGGAAGAAACACCGAATTAATCTAATCGACACACCCGGACACGTCGACTTCACCATTGAGGTCGAGCGAGCGCTTAGTGTATTGGACGGCGCCGTCACTATTTTGGACGCCTCGGCCGGTGTTGAGGCCCAGACTCTCACTGTTTGGTCTCAAGCGAACAGATATTCGATTCCAAGAATTATTTATTTGAATAAAATGGATAAAAATTCAGTTAAAATGTCTGAATGTTTGGGTAGTATTGAACGCAAATTAGATGTAAAACCTCTACCGATTCACATGAGTTTAGCACCGGATGGGAAGGGGTTTAATGGTGTCATTGATTTGATAACATTAGAGAAACACATTTGGCCTTTGAATAGCAATGAAGGGAAAGACTTCAATACAACATCCCTTCAGTCTACTGATCCTCTCTTCCAAAGAGCGCATCAATTAAGGGAAGAATTGATTGGATCTATCAGTGATTTGGACGAAAAGTTGTCCGAAGACATACTGAGCGCCGATTCAGTTGCAGACATAAGTGTTCAGTCAGTGCAGAACGCCCTGAGACGTATAACAATCAAACAATTAGGTTTTCCCATACTGTTCGGCAGTTCCTATAAGAATATCGGCGTTCAGTTGCTCTTAGACTCGATTTGCCGATACCTTCCGAGTCCTCCCGAAAAAGTGCGTCAAATAAGCGAACTCTACGAACAAAAGTTGTGTGCATTTGCTTTCAAAATAATTTTCGACAAACGCTTGGGTTGTCTCACATTCCTTCGCCTCTATTCGGGTGAAATAAAATCAATGCAAACCCTCTTTAATATAAATCGTGAAAAACAAGAGAAAATCCAAAAACTTTATATCGCTTTTGCCGATGATTTTAGAGAAGTGTCTCACATAAGAGACGGCAATATAGCGGTCGTCACCGGTTTGATGCATACCATTACTGGCGATACTTTAGTCACATCACATACCGCTCTAAATGAAGTGAGTTTTCCTTTACTCGTCTCCCAAGCGATTCGTCTGAATAGATGAATGAAAAACTCATTTTTCATCAATAAATGCGTTTTTATTTTTATTGATTTTGTTTTAGGCGAAGAGAATGTGTAAAAGAACTAAAGACACAGACATTGAGCCTATATTTGCCGGTATTTCAGTTCCCGAACCCGTATTCTTCTGCTCTATTGAGTCGCCCTCTCTGTCCAAACTCAAAGATTTGGATTTAGCGCTCGAGAACCTGCAGAGGGAAGACCCGTCTTTCAAAGTGTCCGCCGATAAGGAGTCGGGACAGACAGTCATTAAAGGAATGGGAGAATTGCATATTGAGGTATAGATCTATGCGTAAGGAATGGGATAAACGAGAGTTGAATTAATATTGAATACAACACAAACAGGTTATTAAAGACCGTATTCTGAAGGAGTACGGAGTCGACGCATATCTCGGGCCACTTCAGGTGTCATATCGAGAGACGATTGCCGATTGTGTCGAAGAAGTGATAGAAATTAATAGAATAGTCGGCGGAAACAAAAATAAAATCAAAATTCAGTTATTAGTTAAACCGAAATCAATGAAAAAGTGGTCGAATAATCGATTGGTTTCAGTGGTAGTGACCAAAGAGAACGATTTGGGAACACTTAGAGGCGATCACTTGAAAGCCATCGAAACTGGTGTTAAGAATGGACTCGATTTCGGCCCTATTTTGTCGTTTCCAGTGATCGACGTTTGCGTCGATTTGTTGTGTTTTGAAACCACTTTTAAGACAACTTTACCGATGATTATATCGGCCGCCACTCAATGTGTCACTAAGTGTGTGACGAGAGCTGCACCACAACTGCTCGAGCCTTATATGAGACTTGAGATAACGACTCCCGAGAAATATATCGGATCTCTAATTAGTGATCTGGCGCTCCGTCGCAGTCAAATCGGGGAAATGCAATCTAAAGCCGATCTCCGAGTCATTAATGCATTGACACCACTCTCAGAGTTAGTCAATTACTCGACTTTTATGCGAACTCTGACCTCTGGATCTTCTAGTTTTACGATGGAATTCGATTCCTATCGACATATGAGTGAATCGGATCAAAACAAAGCCATTCAAAAAATGACTGGATTTGCAGTCAATTGATTGAATCGAATGTTTTGTTTCACATTTTATACATAAGGTGTTTATACAGTCATAGAAATGCATTTCTTTTAGATTATTAAATCATTTTTATAATTAGTAATACTTTTTGTAAATTTATTTACAATTATTTGATTCCGTATTTGTTTAATCAATAGATTTAATGGAAGTCCCGAATAATCCGTTAACTCTATTGGAGTCGAGTTTCTATATAGTGGTCAACACATGTGCCAAATGTGAAGGAAGTAAACTGTTTGAGTGGCGGAAGTACTGGCGAATGATCGGTGAACTGCCGGTCACTCTGAAGGCTCGGCTCATACAGTGGTTGACCCGAAGACAGCTCTTGAACGATGAAAACATCGGTTATTTGATTAACAATGAGTTGATTGAATTGAATTTATATAATTGTATAAAAAGTGATTTCACGATAAACTTGATTACAAACAACTGCTTCCGACTCAAGTACCTAGACTTGGGCGCAAGGATTCCCAATTTTAATATGATTTCCGCACCGGCTCTCACACCGATGTTCACAGTTTGCCATAATTTGGAACAATTGAGACTTAATAACTGTATTGAAGTGAACGACACAGTCGTCGACAGTATTGTTCAGAACTGTTCCATCATTTCAGTCATTCAGTTGTCGGGCTGTCTATCCGTTACTGATAGAGCTCTCAAACTAATTGCCGATAACTGTCATCACCTGAAGAGTCTGGACGTGAGCCGAACGCCGGTGTCAGACGACGGTCTGTGCTATTTCGCGAGCGGTGTTTGTGCTAAACATATTTGTGAACTACTGGTCAACAACTGTTCGTTTGTAACCATAACTAGTGTTCAACTGATAGTCAAGAGCTGTTCGAACCTAAAAATATTCTCATTTAACGGCACGAGAGCTACGATGGAGTCGTTCTATCAGGTGATCACTCGACCCCTTCAGATCAGATTCGATGTGCCGTTCCATTGATTGGTTGATTATTTTTATAACAATTAATACAAATTTTAAAATTAATTATTTTAGTAAAATCTCATTTTTATAGATTAAAAACTTATGTTAATTAAAGATTAGTTACTTTTTTCGGCATTTATTAAAATATAAACTTTTTTTTTGTCTCAAAAAGAAAATGAAAATAAATTTTAAGAAAATTATAATTAAAACGATATTATTAACTGAAATAAACATTAATTCTTATTTAGTTTGAAGTTTCAAAAGAATCTATAAATAAAAGTCTGATTCGATGCTTGAAATTCAAAATTATATGATTTGTTGCAATTCTAATGATTAATGTTTAAGAAAAAAAGTTAAGTAAAAAATGAATAAAAAACAAAACAATTAATATAATAGTTATAGCGATCGGAGAAAAGGAATGAATGACAGTATAGGCACTTGACTCGACCTACGGGTGCTCTTTAGTCCGCATTAATCATTTCAATTATCTCTGAAAGTGTGAGAAAACTAGAATTCGAGCGGAAACTGGAGTTGAGAGCACTTGACTCGAGCCCCGAGTCGTTTGTCTTCATCTTTTTCATCAATTCTTCGTTCGATATCTGAGTCACGACTTGTTCGAAGTCTCCGTCGGAGTCGAAGCCGTCGTCTTCGACCTCCAGTTCCTCTTTGTGTCCATTTGTCTGCTTTTGATTTGTACTATCGATTGGAAACTCCAATTCACACAACAAGTCATCCAAAGAGTCGTCGAAATCGTAATCACTGTTTGGTTTGTCTTCAGATTCTTTGACTTTATTCTGAATTCCATTCAATTGACAACTGTTTCGAACACTTCCCACAACAATGTCTTCTTCCGGAGCACTAGTTCTGCCGTTTTCTCTCCTCTTCTTCTCGTCTATGGCTTTGCAATCATTAATCGGATTAATAGAAATCTGTTTCGAGTGACAAGTCATGAAGTCTTCGTTCGGAGTATTGTTTTCTTTGGCTAATTCGACGATCATTTCCGGCCAACTGTTGTCTTCACTCATGGCTTCAAAGTCACCATTAGTTGGTTCGTACGGTTGCTCTTCATCTCGTGTCTCATCCATAAGCGACTGATAATTGGACCACAGATTCGAGTAATTGATTGGAACAACACTTTTGTCTTTCGCAGACTTTTGGCTCAACTCGTGTTTGGCGTTCGGATCCTCTTTTGGCAGTTCTTCAGGCGATTGATTCAAAGTGTCGTCAAAACTGTATTCGCCATAAGTTATGGGGTTTTCGGTCGAAAGAAGTCGATTAACGAACCGATCGTTCGATGACTTAATTCGAGTGAATTTCGGCGGAACTGTTGACTGAGATTTAGGCGAAAACGGACTTCTCTTACACGACGGGAAGTATTGCGACAAATTCGGCAATTCGTGGCCAACATTGGGCGGAGTCTTCGGCGCTTCGATCGATGGCCGCTGTCTTGCAATTCGGTTCGACTTTCGCGTCGACTGTCTATCGAAACAGTCTTTCAATGAATCGACGCTTACTTTCGATGACTTTCTTCGATTCGATTCACGTTTTGACATAATTTTCAGACAATTAACAGAAAATATATTTGTATTCACTTATAGCGCATAATATTAATAATCAAAACAATATTTAAATGAATTATGAATTGAATTATATATAAATAATTTGAATGCTTTCTATTGGTCACTCGTTTATTGCAACAACCAATAGGAATGCAAGTTATTCAACGTATTTCTTGAATGACGCGCAAAATTATTAATGATAGGATCCAACGGAAAATTTAGTAATAATTTTTATATTGATATTGATCGGGGCCAAATAATATATTATGTAGCCCATCAGACATTGATTGGGGTTTTGCGTTTAGTTGGAGCTTAAATTATATCATTTTTAGTTTTGCATATATGTCATGATTAGCTTGATCATTATTGGTTAATTACTGTATAAAAAACATATCAAAATTCTGTTTTACATATTTTTATACTAAAAAATGTATTTTATCGGAAAAATACACTTATTATGATTAAACTAGATATTAAAAATAAATAAATTTTTAAATTTTAATTTTGTCATAATTTAAAAACAATGCGAACAATACAAAAATTGAGAATAGCCACAAATTATGTTTATATGCAACATATAAAAAAATAAGCAACAAGATAGCAGTAAGATATTACAAAATTATTTTGAAAAAATTTAAATTGTATAATTATAGATTGAACATTTAATAACGCAAAATATTTTATAATTTTAAAATGTATTTGCTAAATCCTAAAATTTAAATTTTA
>JAQIYC010000815.1:0-11386 GCA_034699545.1 Porobelba spinosa | reverse complement strand
TGCGGACCTGAACCCCCCCCCCCCCCATTGGCCAACCCTGTATTCAATTGTTTGAATTAATCGAAGCAAAGCATAAAAATCTTATATCCAATCAAACATCAAATTTAACTAAATGTAAAGCAAATACAAATTATTAAATTATGAATGTATTTGAACCGGCTTTCAATTTGTCAATACTTTGCAAATAACTTCAATTAAATTAATTCTTAAAATTCTTGAGATTTGTTAATCCTTTACTAATAAGAAATAAATTTTTAAACGATTCACACAATCGAAGCAACACTTGACGGAGAGAATGGATGCAAACACTGACTAATTGACAAACAATTTGATAAACAAAACTTTTTATTGAGTAATCGTTGGGGAGGGAGGGAGGGAGGGAGGGAGGGGAGGGAGGGAGGGAGGGGTGGGTGGGGTTCATGTCTTCTATTTGTCAATAAAGATCTTAAAATAGAAATATATTTTGCATTTAAATCAAAGCAATTCGCAATTCAGTTAGATTTTGGATTTAAAAACACGCGTAAGTCGTGATCTGGATAGTTGTGCTCTGGTTCAGTTTTAATGATTCTGTCAGGTATTGAATAAATTATAAATCGTTTTTTACAAATCAAGTATTTTGCGAACCCCTCCTAATCGAGAATTATTCATATTTTCATTTATAAAAATATTGAGTAAAACAAAACTAATATTATATTAGAATTGGTTTTATTATTAGTTATAATTGAGTAAAACATATGACAAGTAATAGTCATTCGTTGGCAGAAAACGGATGCAAATGTTGTTATTCTGTGAACTAAACCCAAACACTATATAAACCATAGTTTAAATACGTTATAATTGCAGTTCGTATTAACCTTACATTCAGTCATTGATTGCGTACAATCACTTCCAAAAAGGACCTCTCACTTAGTCGAACAACTTATTCTTTTTTACAATAAATTAAAGTTAAGCCAAAATTATTTTTTTTAACCAATGGATAAGACATTCAAAATAAATAACATTTGCTGTAAACCAAACAATTTTATTTATAATTCGCAAAATTGAATAATATATTCGTTAACTTAAAATTTTAATTAAATGAAAATTCAATTAAATTAATTATCTAAAAAACTAATTCAAGTATATTAATAATTAATTGCAACCATCAATTATTTTGTCTCATTTTAAAATATTAATTTTAAAAACTCAAAGTTCGCAAAATATACTTATATTCGAAAAAAATTAAGAATAAATGGCGGAAAGAATTGAGAATTTGCGCGCAAATAGATATTAAACTTTACATTAATTTTCATTACAACTAGCGTTCGGCAAATTACGTGAAATAAAATTTTAAAGTAAAATTATATGTAATTTTACATGTAAGTTTGTAAAATTACAAACGTCTGTGTAAAATAAAAAATTTATGAAAATAAGTATATTTTACATTTTCAAGGGTCATGGTGATTTACATTAAATATTTTATAATATACCTTTAAATCTCTTTAGTAATTATAATTTTTAAAATATAGCAAATAATTTTAACTGCAAACCTAAAATATAATTATATTTTGTAAATTTATAATTTTTATATAAATAACACTTAATTCTATTAATTAAAAAAAATTATTTTAAAATGCTATTTTATTTTACACCAATTTGTAAGATAAAATAAGTTTGTAATGTAAAATTTGTAAAATTACATGTAAAATAAAGTGTAATTATACCGCTTACAAAAAAGGAGCACGCTACTCAAACTGATTTGATTGATTTGAAATTTTATCGTTCGATTTTTCATCATCGAAATTAGAATCAGAAACAATTGCATTAATTACTAGAATAGTTAGATTTAATAATCAATTAAAAATAATATTGCTTATCTTTAAAATATCACTTGAAGTATCACTTTTAAAATAATATATCACTTAAAATATCACTTTTAGTGAATATTTATCATTAAAATTCTTTAATAATTATGCATCATTAATTTTTACTCTGTATTGTTTCAATCTTTATTCAAACGTAATTTATTAAATATTTTATATTATTTTAATATGAATTAGAAACTAATTATGTAAAAACACTGTAATAATGTTATAATGTAAAATAATTAAAATTACTAATATTAATTTGCCTTGCTAATATTTTAATATTTAACGTAATTTATGTTAGGTAAACAAACAAAACTGCCATCTATTGGATGTCTAAATCGCAAAAATATTGAGAATAACGTTGTGTTAACTTAAAGTGAATTTATGACTCAATATAATTGAATGTATTGTATATTTGATGTAATATTAGTGTGAATTGTGTTACGAATAGCCGTAATATGGGCTCCGGTTCTGTCAATAGACTAGTCTCTCATATCCGGACTAATTAACTGCAGAAAAGCTAAACATTTGAATCAAATAAACTGTAAAACAATGAATGAATGAGTCATTCGTCGAATACAAGCAATTATACGACAATTTGTTAGACTTTTCACACAATATATGAATTACTGTTTGTTTCGACAATTCATTCAATATTTACAACAATTTTATTCTTTTATTTTCTATAGATTTTGTCGAAACAAAACTAATATAAATAGTATTTTAATATTTGCATAAATAATGAATAAAAAGCAAACAATTTATAACAAAATAGAAATAAATTCAAAACAAATTCAAACTCTACTCTAAAATACGATATTTAAGAACACGTTTCGAAAAATATAATTAATTTAACGTTTAATTAGAAATATATTTAATATAAATACGAATTATATCTCTATTACTGCTGTAATAGTAATGATAATAAAACTTAAGATTGCATTCAATTCAATATTAGAGATAATTTGCTTTTTATATATGATTTTCAGTTTACGAATGCATTTAATAATAATAATAATAATTAGTATTAATATTATTATTATTATTATTATTTCAATTCAATTGAATATTAGGTTAGGATTTAAATCGAAACCTTATTTTGAGATGAAATATAGAGAACATATGATAACTAACCTCTTGTTTCGTCGATTTTCACGCTTTCATCCAATATATTGATCTGTATTTGAGTTAAGATTTAATTAAACTTTTAATGAATTATTGGACGTTTGGCTTAAATAACATTATTTTTGATTTTATTTAATATTATTTTCTTTTTGATGAATGAATTTCATAATTTCCAAATGCATTGCACATACATTGGGTCTAAATTCAATTACGACGTTATACGTCATAAACAAACTTATAAATTGTCAAAACTATTTGATATTCAAAATATATTCACTTAATTAAAGTTAATTTTATATATTTTATTGTATTAATGCTTTCTTGTATTAAATTATTTTGTTTCTAAAGTCAAGAGCTTAATAAAGTAGATAAAAAATTGTTGGCTTAAACACAAATATATTTACGTAATATATAAAACGTAATTGAATGACATCACTGTGTTGTGATTGGTCTGAATTTGCGAGAAAAGCAATTCTCATTCGACGTTCAAATTTGAGACAATTTTGGCAATTAGTTGCTCTGGAATAACGTTATAACAAATAATCGCTTTCAATATTACCCCTAATCTATGCAATGCTGGCGTTTAGTGCAAAGTAGTGCAAAGTAGTGCAAAGTTAACCTTTATCAATTATTGATACATTGCGCTCATATCATAAACGATAATTGCACTATTAATTAACCATTAAATGCAAAGCTTAAAACTCATGTTTGAAGACATAACTAAATATTAATTCTTAATTTGGAAAAGTATTCAAAAATCAATATAAAATAAAGCGTTTGACAGCATATCCTCGTCAGATGTCTGTCTCCCTCTGCCCTCAATGTTGTGTAACGTTATTAAGATAGCAGTTGAATGAAGTGAATGGAGGAGGAGATGAATAAACTGTCGAAAAGTTCATTAATTTTTTCATCATTTTTTGCAAACACTTTGCAAACACTTTACGTATCGTTTTGTGGGTTTTTCTAACCTTAACTAACATAACGACTATTATTAGAATTTCATCATTGAATGAGTTTTCACTTTTTGCTAACAAATGCCATAAAATGATTGCCCGATTGCAACAAATCTATAGATAAGTTAAGAGCAAAAGTGTCGGAGAATTCATAAGTTATGTTAGGCTCGAAATACGAGACAATTGAATAAATAAATAATTAGGAAATTAAGTTCAATCAACTGATTCTTCTCTTGTTTTTTGCAAATTCATTGAATTCTTAAGCCTTGAATCAAAAACATTAGCTCTGATTCACATTTCAATTATCTTTAAATACTTTTCACTCCTTATTGTCTGAAGTTTTAATTCACTTCCAGTCAAGTTATGCCATCTATTCGTGAACTGGTATTCAGAATAAATTTTTTCGATTCTATAATACTTTGAATCTTTTGATACTTTTATTTTAGGAACAATTTATTGAACAAATTTTTAATAACAAATATATTAAAAACAATTTTTATTTTTAATAAATAAATCTATAAAAACATAAATATTTAACATTTAAACGGATAACTAGTTTTGTTGTGACTTTAATGTTGAAAAAATCTAATTTATATTTCAATAAAATTGCTTAAAAAAGAACATAAATTATGAAATTCTAAATATTTCTATAAAATAACAAATAATTCGAATCAATGTTTTGGGCATTTGTTGTGATCGATATGTTTGTGTAAATACTGTTAAATATTTAACAAATTATATGAAATGTTGAAAAGTTTTGTCTTTCAAAAGCTGTAACTTATCCTTAAAAGTCTTAATGACTACAAACCAATGGTTTTTGTATAACATTAATAGTATTCGTAATTATAGTACAAATCTCTATACGACTTCAAACTGCATAACAATTCAACACAATTTCAATATTTTCCGATTCATTATTGCATTAATTAATTAGTAATTCCTATATCTCTACCGATGAGGGGGTGTTGAGTGAGACGGGCTGTACTCGAGTACTGCTTTTGATGATCCCAGCCCTGGGATTGCGGGGGGAGTTACCCAAAGGCATACTCCCGATGGTATCGGTTTTGTGCGGAACGTTCAAAGAGTTGGCGTTTAGGTTGGCTTTCGATTTGTTTTTCATAATCTTTCCGCTCATTATCAGTCGACCGAACCCTTCCTGATGTGCGAACGCATAACCAGAACGTATCGAACGCCGACTCCTCCTAACACTACTCCTTCGCCTCATCTGGGGTTCGGTCGGTCGGGCACGCATTCGGGATATTCGCTGCTTATAACGACACCTATCGCTAAGAGTCGGGTGAACTGACGTGTGGTAGAACCTGTTGGCCACTCCCGGCACCAGCAGAATGGCCAGCACTAGGAATAGTGTGAACCAGAACTGACCCGAACTGAGAGTCATCCGCAAACAACCCAAGTATTGGTTTCCAATCAAATTGCTGTTAATGAAGAGAGTCATTGCGAAGTAGAAGGCGACCGAACCCCAGATCACGATATGGTTGAACACTGTCCAGTACGACGTGTCCAGTGCTATCTGTCGGTGCGCATAGAAAGAGCTGTTAATTGAGTTAATCTAATAAGCGGTGACTCGACCTACTTGAGCGGTTACGACTAGAACCAGAATAGTTGAGACGACTGTTCCGAAAATCTGATGTCCGTCCAAATTGATGCCTTCCGGGCCGACAGCGTTCTTGAAGGCGCCGTAAGGTATGAAGAATAGTATAAAAGATGAGACGATTCCGTGAGCGACACTTTTGAGGAATTCTATTTTGTTGAACAGGAGGTCCATATGGCCCGGAGTATAAAGTAATGGATAACGAAGTGATATGCGATCGTCGACGTCCTGATCGAAGATCCCCAGCGCTAGCACTGGCAGTGATGTGTAAAATACGTTGTAAAACGATATAAAAGCCGGATCGTAGAGGGTCTGGAGGGCCGGCACATAACAGTTAATTTCAAATCAAATTCAATTCTACAGTATTGATGTCATACCTGTGCAGAAAATCCACAGAAGAATGCGTACCAGAAGTGGCATAAAGTAAACGCAAAGTTCTTATAGAAGAAATAACGAAGAAATTTACACATTCGGAAGTACGACCACCGCCCGTGCACTAGCAGTAGGCGCTCCAGAAACTTGAACTGTGCGATCGAAAAGTCACTCGAGAGCACGGCTTGCATTCCTGAAGAGTCAGCGTTTGTTAGATTATTTGTCTAAAACTCTATTCCATTAATAAGTCAATGTCTCATACCTTCCTGACCACTGATTCCAACCCCAATATGTGCGGCTAAAGAGTTAATAAATAAACAAATAATTCATTTAATGTATAACACATCGCAATAGCACTCATACTCTTAATCATAGAGACGTCATTAGCGCCGTCACCGATGGCCAAAGTCACGGCTTTCTTATGGCGTTTGACGAGATCGACAACTAATGCCTTCTGGAGAGGAGTGACGCGACAGCAGATGACGGCTTTGCAATTGGACGCCACGTCTAAGAACAACAATTCCATCTTTGGCTGCAATGCGTGCACAAGACTGTGGCCATTGATGACTAAAGCGAACCCACCGAATGAGTCGGTTTCGTTCACTTCGATGGGACTGGCGTTCGGAGCACTCGCCCTATTCTCGTACCTATCGTTCACTCGACTAATATGACTCATATTCTCGTTGGCGAACGAGTTCTCCCGAAACGACACGACATTCAAGTCGGTAGTGCCGTAGCTATGGCTCATCACGTTTGCAATGTTTTCCCGACATCTCTTCAATTCCGTTTCGACCTCTTCATACTCCCAGCCCTCGATTATGAAAGTGTCGACCATTTCATCGGTCAAGAGCTGACAGCTATAGCCTATTTCGCGATTCATTAAAACTCAATAAATGATAATCGAATGACAAGAGTATAGAGAAATGGAAATTATAATCGAAATAATTGATTGATTGCTCTTTCATTTCAGGTATTCTCTACTCTATAATTGAGTCGAGAATTAATTAAACAATAAAACCATTTGTAATACAAAAGTAAAAACAAAATCAATAAATCGATATCTGTTTCGCAATTATTCACAAAAGGCTTTAAAGAGATGTGTAATCAATACCGATATTAATAGCCGTTTCCTGTTTATCGCCCGTCAGAACCCAAAGTTTGATTCCCGCGGCGGCTAAGTTGGCGATACATTGCGGAACCCCGTCCTGTAGTTTGTCTTCGATGGCAGTCGCGCCGATCAGTTTCAGGTTTTGTTCTATTTCTTCGTAAATGGCGTCCACTTTCTCCTCTCTGTTGTCCAGAGAAGTGGCCGCCGTATGCAGTCTGTCCTTCCAGTTCTGCACAAATATAGATTATCAAGTGGTTCTCTGTTTTGACCAGGGATGTCGGATGGGGGTCATGCCATCAACCCATCAGGTTTGAGAATTTTGCCTCTGACCCCAGCATTTTTGAAATAGAAAAAAAGAGAACCCCTCCTAAGCAGGCAAGTTTTATGGCTTTGGCCTAAATTGGTGCTAAAGTTTAGAGGGGGGCGGTACCTCAGCCGCGGCCTCAGGGGGGGATAATATAGGTTTTTTCGAACTCAGGGGGGATAATTGCCTGATCCCCCCCCCTTGGCCATCCCTAGTGCTAAACTCAGTTTAAATTTGATTGTAATTGATTAAAAATTAAACCTATAGTTGCCAACCCCTACCATAACCCGTCCCACGGATTTTGACCAAATTTTTCTGTCAATCCACTGCATAACCCCCTTCCCACCGCACCCTAACTTCGAAGTGCCCCGATATGCCTGGTTTCCACTTAAACTCAAATTCTTAATCGCTATTTAATAATTGATATAATGCTTAAACACTTTCAGTCATTAATATAATTTATAAGAATCTCAAAGAGATAATAGAAATAACTGATTGAGAGCTTAGAAGGTATTATCAAATATAAGCAATTAAATGCATACCAAATAATACTTGGGGTCCAACTCCTTCTTAGCCAAACACAGGGTTCTGAGCCCTTCTCCGGCGAACTTATTCAAGTGCTCTATAGTTTGTAACTTCATAGCAGCACAACTCGGATCCATTCGCTCAAATATCACAGAATCGGCGCCTTTACAGTACAGAAGAATTTTCCCGTTTTTACGAATTATCACCTGAAGTGTCGATCGTAATAATCAACAATTTATTAAAAGTTGATAACAATTGAAATAATGACTCAAACACTTACAGACATTCTTTTGCGAACATTATTAAAGTCAAGAATAGCTAAAAGTTCGTAGACTTCGGTTTTGCCTAATTCTTCAATCGTTATACTCGTCGGCGTTCGGCTCTATTCGAAATTCGAATATATTTTCGATTAAATAATAAGAAAATTTCGAAAATCAATGTCAAGTGAATTACCCGAAAGACAAAACCAAAGTTTCGCGCCGAAGAAGTAAGCGCCGCCTCATCCGGTGACTGGAAAGCAAAAATAGGTTTGAAAACTGGAATAAAGTGCAGACAAGAGTGAAAGAGACATCAGATAAATGAAGATAACTGATGCAAATACCCTACCTGTGCCTGGTATTCAAGTTTTCCCTCTTTTTCTTCGCACATCACTGTATGGCAGAGCGACAGCAATCGAAAGAACTCCTGAACGTCTCGATTGCCGGCATTTATGTCTTCGAGAAGCGCCGGATCGTAAAACTTAAAACTCTCTTCATATAAGGGATTGGCAGAGAAGTCGATGGAAATCATGTCTTCAGTGATCTCCAACGGCTCTCCAGTTATTTCATCCAAAACATCGCCGTAAAGGTTACCCATAATAGAGCACTTGTTGAAAGTCATAATATTCTGGGTTAAAGTCCCAGTTTTATCACTAAAAATATATTGAATTTGTCCCAACTCTTCGTTCAAAGTTGTAGTCCTGGCCTTCGCGGCCACATCAGTCGCCGCGTAATACATCTTTTCGTCCCAATTGATCCAAAATGAGTGGCAAAAGCGGATCACTTCGACCGACACATATAGAGATATAGGCACTACTGTGTTGAGGACTATGGCGTACGAGAAGAACACCAGCACTGCTATAACGGTGGCTCCACTTTTCGGGTTATTCGGCACTATTGTGTCCCACGGCAGGTATGCCCGGAAGTACTGACCCGTCACTGTCTCCCAAACACCGCTCGCTATTGTGCAGAACAGACACATCGATATCAAGAAGAATACGATCTAAAGAACGAAACGAATGGATTAAATGTTTCAATCAATCAATTGGTGCACTCATTACCCCTAATATCAATAGATTCAAAAGCCTATCCAAACTCGTTCTCTTGAATATAGTTTTGCCGCTGTTTTGCATCAATTTTGTATCTCTGCCTAAAATTTCGATAAATTTCAAAATGAATTCAATTTTAAGTCAATTAAACTAAAATACCGGCGAATACAACGACACCAAAACACCACTTAGTGTTGCGTAATCTGCAGCCTCTCAGCAACATCTTGTCGTTATCTACAGAATAGGACTGTCCGTTCCAGTGAAGAGTGCCCTCAAATCGGGTCAAGTTGTTGTTTGGCGGCTCACAATTCATTTCACCTAAAGTGCATTTATTGCCAGTTATTTCAAAAACAAAGACTGCTTTCAACATACCGTTAAACCTCCCGAGCACTTGGAAATCATCCGCCATATCGGCCGTATCAGGAATGGCTTGTTTGCACTTTAAGTTGGTCTCACTTTCCAATTCATAATCAAATATAAACTCATTTTAAATTAAGTTCAAAAATAGTTAATAATTATTAATCAGTTACTTATAGAGTATTATATAATTATTTATAGAGTACTAAAAACTCTTATTAATTAATTATTATAATTATTAACTTATTAATTATGAAATTTCAAAAGTGAATAAGAATTAGTAAATAGAATACCCGTCCAGTTCTGCCGTTTCCACATAACAAAGTCCGTTCGGTTCACTCGTAGAGAGAAGTAGAAGATCGGCCTTAAAGGCAATACAAAGAAATTAGTCAACCAGTCGTTTGGCCTAATATGCCAACTCTTACGGCAACAAAGTTGTCGTTTTCCATGAGAACAATGTCCCCGACCTGTACTTTATACCAGCGCTCTTCGGATAACTTTCCGCTCCGAAGTACTTTGGATAAGCGGTTATTGACTTGACTATCGCTTCTGTGTCTTTGCTATACAACCCAACAAATGGTGATTAAGTGTTAAAATCAACGCAATTATCAAATAAATGCAATTCTATCTCACAATGTCATCGATAGCATCTTTAAGGGCAGTTAGTGTCAGCACTACAATCAAAGGCACTGCTGTTGTGACCGGTGTTAGAGAGGATATGTAGGGAATGATCTGTTTTTCAATCAATTATTTAGTTTTGATATATAAAAAGTAACCGAAAATGTAAACCAAGTTTAGCTGACCTGAAGTATGAGAAGACAAAGAAAATAGAAATTCGCGAGTCTTTGGAACTGCTCGAAGAGGTTGAGGGGCAGGAATGTTATCAAACTATATTTCGACGTTTTAATATAATTATTCTGTGCACCAAAAGAAGAAAATAGTCTTTTAATGAAAAAATTTATATAAAAATAATAATTTGATTATCAGCTTTGAGTTGGAAATTGAGGCCAACAGACAAACTATTGCCTATTCATGAAAAGTGTCCAATAAATCACACCTAAACCTAACCTCAGGTTTTGCTTTAGAACTATAATACAGAACAGATAAGCGAATTGAAAGCCCCACCCAATTAAGTGCTAAGTTCTTCTTCTTGTGCCGCAGTTTGCGCTTCACTATTGAAAAAAGTCAGATCTGTTTCAACGACAGTCAGTGTTGTCTAATTCGGACGATCACTGAATCGAACGGCACTTTCATTGCATAAACGCAACTCTAAACCCGATTCGTTTCCATCGATCAGAGCCTTGAACCGAATATTGAAAATATTTTCAAATTTCAATTCAATTAACTCATTCAACATTTGCCCAACTTATTAAATATTTAAATATCGATTTTTTCAACAACAACAATTTTTATAAACAAATAATTTATATGGATAAACCAGGATCTTTTACATGTTAGCTGGAAAATGATTATATATTAAAATTATAATTTATAAAATCACAATTTATTTGTTTCTTTTGTAAGTTTAAGTAATTAAAAACTTTTTCAATAAGAAATTAACGACAAACTAAAAACAAACAAACACAATTATTAATTTTAAATTTTAAAAGTGCATAAATTATCAAATTTAAAAATTTCTAGCTTAATTAAAATTTCCAAATCAACTTAATTATTTGAGCATGCTAAACCCATATCTAAACAATAGTTTTATTATATTTAAACAAAATATTAATTTACTAAATATTTTCTAATTTTTTTAGTTTTTACAAAACTTATTAAATCTTAAAAACAACTACATTTTAAAATAAAACTATAGTTTATCGTAACCTATTTTGTAATTATGTAAATAAATTTATTTTATGTTAAAATACAGTATT
>JAQIYC010000814.1:0-11390 GCA_034699545.1 Porobelba spinosa | reverse complement strand
GGTATTTTAATTAAAATAATTATTTTCTAAAAAAATTTACCCCGTTTTATAAGGACATGTCAGTAGGGGACCTTAAATCAATTTTGAGTAAATGGTCCAATTCACCTTATAAGGACATGTCGTTATATGTGAGGGAATACGGTAAGAGTAAGGACTGAAGGACTGATTGAAATGATAGTTATCGTCGAATTGAATGCTTTTAACTCATTATTATTGTTATCAAATAGATATCACGAATTCGTTTGCAATTTATAGCAAAACCAAACGTCAAATCAGTTTCAGTTACAACTCATTAATGTTTTTTCTGAACTTCAGATCTCAAATACAGATGATATCAACGAACCTATATTTGTCTCTCTATTAGTGTCAATACACCAACAATAAGCACAGTTTGTATGCAGTGCTCATTGTATTGTATATTCACTTAAACTTTTCCAAAAAGATTCTCTTCTCCGACATTCAAACTAATCAAAAATAATGATCATATTTGAGCTGTAAATTCGATCGTTATATTCGGTATATGTTTTCGAGCACTTGTTTACCTACTCTTACAGTTGACTCATTTGACCGAATATTGCATAAGTTTTACGATTTAATAGCTTTTGATTGCTTAGACTTTTTCAATTGTTGTATTTCTGAACTCGATTCTGGTTTTTGTCTACTAAATTTGACCAAGATCAATAATTGTGCATGCACACATACTTGTGCACCCGTAACTCGTGAGACTGTATCGCTAAAATGAAATGTCAAGCCAACCAGCACAGGCACAGTGGCATACAATCCGATGCGATTCCACTCTTCTAAGTTACACAACTATATCAATATTTATTATATTTTCTGATATTTTATTTTCAAAATTTTTCTCTGCTTTTAGTGTTTATACAGAAATTTCGACGAAAAGTACAATTTTATTACTTAATATTGATTTCTAAAATCAAAGTTACGTTTCCTTTTGAGAATATTTGTCGAAATGATTGCATTCATTATTATTTCGAAATTATTTTTCTATTCAAATATTTGGCAAAAATGTGCGAATAATAGAAAAAATTAACATTTGGTTCAATGAAATCTTATATTTGAAATATTATGTTTACTTTAGAATCTTCTTTAAAAAGTTGAGTATTTCTAAGACAAAAAATGAAGAAAATAACAAATTGTAAGAAAAAGCTGATTTTGCAAAAATAATTGCTTCAGAGTTATCCAAAAATCTTTGTTTTTTGTCTCTTTTTCTCTTTATTCCTAACATTTAGTGTTAAGTAAAATAACTAAGAATTTGACAGTTTTTTCAGTTTCTAATTCAAATATTTTAAACATTAAATTAGTTTAAATCTTTGGAAAATTTCAAATGAAATGAAAATTCATTGAATTCAAGGCATGTATTGTAGAGGAAGGGAACGGGAGATGGAAAGAGAGTATATCTTATGTTTGATGGATAAGGATATCTATTCTAATTACCAGACTTTTCAGACTCTCTTCGCCTTAATTTCGAATTCTGTTCATGATATGTGAAAAACAAATAAAGTCTTATTTTGTCTTTTGTTTTAAGCTTTTATCTCAGATAGAGATATAAAATAAATTTTTATCAAAAATATATTTTCATGCGAATCAGTAATAGAATATTTGTATTCGGAAACTACGTTCGCATTGTTTCCTTTGTCGCAGCTCTGATGACAACCTCTTAAGTGGCACTAACTGTGAGAACAGATTTTAATTCTGGAATTCTTGGCTAAACTTTTTGTGAATATAATGAGAATTTATTTTGAATAATAAAAATATAAAATTTAGGTTTATAGCGCAGTTGACTTTGTTTTAATTATAATTGTATTTTAATTAGTGCGCTATAAATAATAAAGTACAGTAAAATTGAACAAGGCCCAGGGTGAACTCACGGCACGGAGTTGGGGTGAAAGTAGTGATGAGAACACAGTTAGATTTGAAAGAATTTATACACAAATTACTTGTCAAGGATTAGACTACAAAGAAAAATATGTTTTGAGTCTTATTCCGAGTCTAAGATCTTTTTTAAGTAATCAAATTCATTCGAGAAATAGGAAAACAAATATATTTAGTCTTATTTTGGTTCAAATCTCAAATTCAATTTGAAGATCAATCAGATTTCTATTAACAATAACTATATGATTGGATCAAAATATGAAACTATTGACTGAATTCGAAGAAAAATAAATTGAAATCGCGTTAAAAATAGCTTAAAAGACGAAACTTGAATGCATTCGATCTCTAACTGTATATTGTGTTTCAGTTGTGTTGAAACCAAACAAATTATTCGGTTCTGAATCTCGATCTGCGATGAGTTTGAATTCTAATTATTTATTATTTTCATAATTTATTATTCGCTTAAAAAAACATAATTTCAGTGAAAATACTTTTAATAGAAGACAAATGAGTGTTAAAAATACAAAACCGAAATAGACTTGACTTATATTAGGCTTCTATTAATAGAAATTGATTTTTGTCGCCTTTTCTCGATAATACGTTTGAAATTAGTTTCTATAAAATTAATATATTTTACACATAAATGTCAACCAAATTCTCAATCAATTCTAAGGAAACTATTTTTTCGGTCAATGTTTCTCATTTCCTCCACTAAAGTTCACATCTGATTGCCAATAGATTTTTGCTTCTAATAAATAAATACAATTTATGACTAGTGGCCAGAGTGGCCAGGGAGGTTTGCCAGCTTTTATAAAATTGACCACTCATTTTTAATACAGATATACCGTAAATATAAGTCAATTTTTATATTCACCGTTACCTTAAATGATAATATATCGAGACCCCTGGGTAAGATTCCATATTAGACATAACCGGGTGGTCACCGTTGCTAAACCAGGATTTACTGGAGATCTCTCTTTTAAGATGTTTTAGCTCGAGATTCTTGGATTGAATTATGCCTTAAGTGAAAAGAGAATGAGAGAGAAGGGGATGGATGGGGAGGGAGGGGAGAGAGCGAGCATTTGCTCATTTAGTTGGACTGTATGACTGAAAGCCTTTTACCCGTTATTTTCGTTTCTATTTTAAACTATTTTCACTTCTCCTCCACTACTCGACTACAACACCAAAACCGCTTTTTCTCAAACAATATCTTCTGTTTATTTCTTTATGTTTTTTATTATAATATTCCGCTTTAGTCATCAATTTATTCTTTATTCTCCTTTTTCTAATCTAATCGCTCTTTTTTGAATTTAAGCGCTTTTTATACTACTGTTGAGTATATTTATAAATAGTTAAGAGTTAATGGTATTAATACCGAAATTAAATGCTTAGATAATTGAGGAAATATTGTTCTTCTTTGCTCTACACTCTTAACCCGTTATAACAAATATGTTTTACTCAAAATATTCATTAATTAACGAATTTGAGCTATAATTTAGACATTTGTTCTCTGAGTTCTCAGTTTTAATGATCTGTATCTGATTGTGTCGTTTAATGACGAGAAAACATTATAATAAATAGACAAACGTTTACTAATTGTTAGTCTGTTATGAATTTTGAGCCCAAAAAAGCTGAAACGCCCTCTAAATGAGTCTATCGTTTATTTGTTCAATACTTTCAATGTTCACAGCATTTCAAATATGGAATTACATCCAATTGTTGTATAGAAGCGCACAATTCGTATAATTACTCAGAAATTCAATTATTTAGCACTAAATTATCGCGAATAGGATTCTGGCGAACAGAGTCCCAATCCTTTGACTACTTGACCGACTTTTCTCTAATTATAGTTTCAATGCATAGATATTTGAATGTAAGGGTATATCTGAAGACACTAATTCAATACAACATTAATAGAACTGCTTTTCAACCGAATTGTGCTCTTCCTCTCCTCTTCCTATGCTCTGCACTTTCAAACAATTCGACACAAGTTTTGAATTTAATTAATAATGAAGACAAGAATGTCTGCAAAAAGCCATTTCTACCCATAGTTTGTTGAGAAATGCTTTTGTGATAAAAATATTTCTCTTTCTTTAAAATATTAGTTTAGAGTTGAGTTGGGGTTCGAATCAATGTTAACTTAAACACACATTTATGAGTGGAGTGTATGCTCTGATTGCTCAGACATATACAGTACTACACATCACTGTATTTTACACTATTTTATCTGTTTATATGTCGGTTCCTGTTTTCCTTTCCTACCTCTCCTCCTCCCCTCTTCTCCCCCACTCCCTCTCCATCTTTCCTTAAGAAATAAATGTTTTTATGATTTTATATTTTCAAAATTCTCTTCACATTCTCCGAGTCAATGCATTTTAAGTCCAATCCGTAGGGCTTTTCACGTTTGGTTCAGTCGTCACATCCAATCAAATCTATTCAATTCGTTGACATTTTATCTCAATTCATATAATTTTCTTTTAAAACGTAATTTTCGCACTTATTCTTACATATCATAGAATATTCTTTTAATAATTTATAATATTTGTTAATAGAATTTCAAAAAAACTCATTTTAGAGAACATAATAATGCATTATATCTTTGAAAATATTCTTTTTGTCAAATATTTTGTTGAATACTTTCAATAAACTAAATGTTGAAATGTAGTCAAGGGATATGCAGTCAATACCGAATATTTGACTGAAAATGCATTTTATATATTGAGTCAAGATTTGGAAAATTAATTTAAATTTATCTAAAATGAGTTGATAGGGAATGATAGAGGAAAGTTAGATTTTACTCTGTCTTAGAATATGTGAGCGATTTCGATATGAAGTCAAAATCGACTATTTCACCCCATTCTCTACCCCTGCCCTACCCTTCATAACCACATCTTTAGTTGAATAAACAAATTGAAAACCGAAACGAAATAACATATGATTGGAGCGAACATTAGTGAAACCCCTTATTCGGTTGCATAACAGGTTAATAACACTTAAAATGTCAGTTTTTGTTGGCCCAGCCCTTTGTCTTGGGTTCAGTCAAAACGCACACTAATTGTATAGTTTAGTAAATAGAGATAAATATTTTTGATCTATACTATACTTTGCCTTTTATTATGTCTTCATATAATGCTTTTTCTAATCTTTATTCTTAAATGATTTATATGTTATTATATAAGTGTGCAATACATACAGTGATGGACTTGGCTCGAGCACCTGGAACATAGAGAGCACTCATCTAATTCGCAAGCGTTGGGTTGGCTCCAAACGCCGATCCGGGCTCTCAGTTCTTAATTAGAAAAAATTGTAATAAAATTGAAATAATTATAATTAAATTAAATAAAAGCTAGAAATGAATTTGAATCGCTTTACATAATTGCTTGATTACATAATTAAAATCAACCCCTTTTTGCCGACTTAAGCCACCCTTACCTTCATTGCGTTGAATGTTTTGTTTTTATATACAGTATTCACTACTTTTTAAATATTTATTTTTCAACAAAAATGATTTCAATTTAGTTATTCATGTCTTTACTGTTCGATATGCCGAACAGAACAAACCTACTGTTCATAGCACAGCATAATTTATGCAAGAATTAAGTAGAAGCACAGGCATCAGCACACGGCCATCACTAGCTATACATATCTTATGTCATTCATAGTTCGTTGTTATTGTTTTGACATTAAATATATTCGTTTAATACGTTCTGATCACTCGATTCGAGCTTTAATACTAGTGTTGTATCGGTTTTGAAAACTGGAACTGAATTGGAATTTGAGTTTAAGAATAGGTTAGAGAATGAATGGAATTGAAAATAAATTAGGAATAGAATACAAAATGAATTGAATAACAAACTAGCACCGGCATAGCCAGCACATCCGGCACATTCGCCACATTCGGTACATTCTTCTGCATATGATTTATTAATTTGATTCTATGCCGCGTAAAGTCGATTACAATAAAGAGTAATCAAAATATGAACAAAACAAACATTAATGCAAACGTATAGAAACCAGAGCACATCGCTTATTGGGCCTTGCACAGTGCCTTCCTAGAGCCTTGCTCAATTAACTGCATTGAGTTGAGCAACAATTTTGGCAATTGTTAACAATTGACTTTAAAAAAAGATTGCTGGTTTAAAATTATATTCTGGTTTCAAAACAAGGTATTTGTGGTTTAATTAACGTTGTTAGTAGTGAAAGATATAATAACTTTCACTTGAAATTTCACTGAAATTTCAGTGAAAGTTTCACCTTCAAAAATAACTTTCAGTTTGACAAAAGTAGCGCCACCTAGTGTCACACAAAATTTCAGCAAAATTTTGCTAAAATATCAAGTTATCTTAAAATTAGATTTAAAATATTAATATTTATTAAAAATCAAACAAAATAATAATTGTTAATTTAAAATGCACATAGGAAACATAAATAATGCTGCAAACTTATATTATTCTTGAAGAAATAATAAATTAACATTTTAAATTATTAATATTAAATGCGTATTAGCTATAAACAAAAATTACAATATAAAACTATCATATAATATTAATCAGTAATAAAAATTAAACAATTATGTAAAATGTTTGTTATTAATTATGAAATCTGCTTGAAACTTTCAGCGAACCTTTTAGTGAAATTTCAATGAAACTTTCACTCAATAATAAATTTCATAAAATTTAACATCGTTAGGTTTAATAGATAATCAACCAAAAGCAATATTAAAATGTGTTCTTAGATTAACGTTTAATCCTTGATTCGCCGCTTCCAACAAATTGCTGTAATTGGCAAAAGTGTTGTTAGTTTTTAATACTTTTATTTACTTCAACTTTTAATTACACTTAAATCTAGGAATTAATTAGTGTTATCTTGGTTTTCAATTTAGTTTCGAAATATATATTTAAATAATTATTTTAATTGAATAGAAAATTGTCTTTTTTTGAATTTGTTTTCTATTCTGGACTTTGACTGGATTCTCGATTCTCGAATAGTTAGAGCTTTAGGCAAATGTAGAGCTTGAAAGTGAACTGAACTGTATTGAAATGCAAAATTTGTAACAACACTACTTTATTCACAAAATTTAGGTCTATTTTATTGATATATTCTTATTTTGATTTCAGTCTAAGAATCAATTTTTCAATATTTATTGACTACATTTCATATATCCTTTCATATAAAACAATACATTTTTATTGTTTACATTCATTTAAATCTAAACTTTATATTTATTTATTTATTTTTGAAATTATTGTTTTCAAAACTAGTTTTGTTAGACATTTAAATATTTTGATATTTTTTTATGGGTTAGAAATCTAATAATAAAATCTATAAATATTTTTGGATTCAGAAATGCGAAGAATTTTTAGGACAACTTTATTTAATAGAAGTTTAAATAAATTCATTGATTTTTAATGTCTTTAAACGTATAAAACAAATGAGAATTTTTGCGAAACTATTGTGTCGTTAGACTGAAAATCGATTAACTGGAGAAATGTTGGAAAAAAAGAATTTCGTATTACATATTCAAATTGAATCTGAGTTGAGTTGAGGCGCTTTGCAATTAATTGTTGGATTTTCAGTTCACTATTCACTACATATTTTTTATAACTATTTATGAGTTTGTAGTACAGACTAGTCATTGGTTTCTATGGAGAAATCAAATGAGATGCGCACAGACTGCTCGCACTACCCCTTTCGAGCTGGCTTTCCCTCAATGCAAATTGAGTCTTCTCAAACATTTATTTCGAAAAGGTGCAAGGTGGTGCTAGAACATTGCATGAGTCACCGATTGCGTTATTTCGAATTGACTCTAGCAATTATTTGTTAATTATTTAGTTGTTTTTAATTCAGAATTAACTTATTTTATACAAAAGATATCAATAAAAATTAAAAAATTGATAAATAGATAGTTTATCTCTCGAAGACATCTCTTCATTATAGCTGCCCCGGGAGTCACTATTTCAGCATAACTGCACTGAAGTAATTTTAAACAAAATTGAAAAATTTTTAAATAAAATGTAAAGATTGAAATCTCGTGTATATGAAGAAAAATAGCATTTTTTATATCAATTTTTATTAACATAAGAATATATTTTCTTTTCCAATATATGTTTTTGGAATAATTTATTAATAAATTATAAATTTAAATATCAAAGAAATTATTTGTTTTATTTTATCTCAACATTTATTATGCGATATTAGCAGATATTAATAAATATTTGTATAAATGATTAAAAGTATTTTTCGGAATAATAATTAATTGAATGCATGCCTTCATTCGACAATTCATTGCATTTCACTCTAAATTCCTATTTATAAAAATATATTTTTGTTATTTCATATTATATTTGAATGACAAGTCGTTAATCTGCGCTAATATTAATCGTTATGTCATTTCTAACTTCTGAGATGACTCTGAAGAATACTAGTTATTTAAAACTTAATTACAATTTTTTAATGATTTTCAAAATGGATTAAAAATAAAAAGATTGCAAATTAATTGAACTAAAAAATTGGCGCAATGTTGTTTGAGATAACAATAACGATATACTTACTAACAATTATTTTTTGGCTAAAGTCGTATTTTATAATAGTTATGTTATTTATTGCTTTTAATAATTTTCTACTTATTGATCGATAATAAACTATAAGACAAATACATAAGTATATAATGTGTTTGGTTTGACTGTAAACTAATCTTTAAAACATTAATATATTTATGTCTACTCATCAAATGTATTACATTTTTCGAATAGTCTTATCTAAGAAATCAATTAATTTCACAGATTTGTCAAATTGTTTTAGCTTTGAATGAAATTTCTAATAAATAGCAATATATGTAAAGTGAGAGCCCTTTGCCTTCAACACAACAGAGTCTGAGATAACTTAAGTCTTAAGAGTAAGCGAAGCAATAGTTGTTCACTTAATATATCAAATTTCAATTGATTGCAATCTTTGAGTCGTTTTTATTTATACATTTATAGACCAAATATTAATAAGACATCAAAACATTCTTTTGATTCTTCTTCTGCGGAAACTGATTCCATTCGAAGAATAATGATTCGATAGAACCAGAAGTGCATAATATATGAAAATTGTCTAAAAATGCGATCTTTTATTATCCACAATAACAATGAAATAGTTTTGCTCTGAATTTGTCATTAAATTCGATGGAAATGTCGTTGATTTGGAAAAAGTATTTCCAAAACAATGCTCAACAGGTATTCGCAAGAAATACTTGTTTCCGACTCTAGTATTGCAATTAAAAGCAGATATTCTTATTTCGACAAAAATCCTAATTATTTTCATTGCTTTCAAAACCACATTTCAATTTGATTGTTGAATAATGTGTTTGTATGGGTTGTATGCGTTGAGCGAATCGGTGTATAATTGCAATGTTTTCAACTATTTTTGTATCACAACTACTGCTGTACTATCTCATTAAATATATTCTCATCTTTAACTGTAATTTAGTTGAAATTATATAATAATTAGAGAGAGAGAGAGAGAGAGAGGGTTAGGGGAGCAAAGTTAGAGTCAGTCAATGGCTCGATTCCAATGCAAGAGTAATGGAGTTATGGCCAGAGAGGCAGTGGTGCGGAGGCTGTGCCCAACGCTCAGACATTTATATTAGAAGTGCACGAATTGAGCGCAAATGATGACAAACATGAAAACCTATGCAATAAAAATGAATCCAAACTTGAATTTGTTTTATTCTTCTTTCGATCAATTTTTCTTCGCTTAAGAATGATTACTAATCCTCACAATTCGGTTGTAATGCCATAAATGAGTATAACTAATGATTTTAATAGTTTTATTCAAAGGTATTCCCAAAGCATTAATTTGGATGAAAATAACAGCGAATTCTGTTCTTCTATTTGCGCCACTAATGCACTTCAATTGTCATTATTTCGGATAAATTTTGATACAAAACTAGTCTTATGGTTAGGTATTGTTGATATGCCAGTGCTGTAGTGCTCCACTATAAGTGAGTAGTAGTAGTAGTAGTGCTTTAGTCAATGGACCGATTGATGGAGTTCTTGATTCGGTTCCCTATTATTAATAGAGTTTGATATTATGGATCTGATAGACAATGACATACTTTTAATGGCGTTTTTGATGAAAATATATTGAATGGAAAAGAAATGTTGATTTAATTCCCGGTAGAAGTGCAGATATGACGTAAATATATGTATAAATTGTGATGATAGCTAGTCGGGTGCTATTAACAACACCTTAAATCTATATATCATTTACAACGATATCAAATAATATCAAATATACAGTAATATTAGACGCATTGAAAACATTTTTTCTAAACTTTATCTCTAATTCTTGTGGAGCTTTCAATTCAATTCCACAAAATTTGTTGTTATGTAAAAGTTTTTATTACTATTATTAATATTAGTCGTCCTTCGAGACCAGGGATTCCGTGCTCTGAATCGACTAGTTTTCAACAATTCTATTCAGTTTTACATTTCTATTCGATTCCGTTCGACAAAAGCCGAATATATTGTGCCGTTTGTTTGCATTGAGTCAACGAAGACTAAAAATATATATTTTATTATTTATTCCGAATTCAATATAAGTATTATTTTTAAGACATACAAAAAATTAGTTTATAAATGATTTTGAGATTATGAGAATCACATCTTTATCATAGCTAGAGATGACATGCGCTTCGATTGCATTCAACAAATAGCGAGTCTAACAAAACCTCAAATTTTCAATTGAATCTTCAGTTTCTTTTATGAATTTATAGTCGCATTTACTTAAGGCCCGAATAAATTATATTTGAATTATTTTGTATCAAATATCTCAGGCTTTAAATATTTGTTTGTTTGTCACCACTCGATGATTATTTGATTCAATTCTATTCAAAATAATTTAATTCATTTCGAAAAACATTTTTATTTGCTTTTCGCTGCAGTTCTAACATTACGAAAGATATTATAATAAAAGAGATATTGTATAACATCTGAAGACATTTCTATTGATATAATTTGTTTTATTCTAAAACTTCAATAAGAACTTCGAGTCTTTATTTGGTTTTAATTACGAAAAATAGTTTCCAATTTTGGAGAAAAAATACAATAAAACAGAAAAAATAATTAGTTTTGTTAAAAGTTGGAACAAATTGTCGAAATCGTATAATCAGTTATTTTTCTAACAAATTTGACGATTGAAGTCATGCCATAATTGCACTTCAGTTGCAAAATGGTCTCAAAATAGCAGTTATGCAAAAATAAAGTAGAATTTATTGGTTTAATGATAATAGTTATTAAGCTATTATTTCACCCAGGTTTCGATCTATGCTTTCAATCCAATAATTATTCAGTTTTTAATCGAGTCTTAAAATTAACGCATTATAGAATTCAAATGCGTTTAACTCGAATTGAGAGTTGTATTGGTTTGTGAGTTAACTAAATAATTATAATTTATTTCTCGATTTCATAACAAATTTAATATTGTTCTCATATATCATATCAATAAATATTTTT
>JAQIYC010000813.1:0-11398 GCA_034699545.1 Porobelba spinosa | reverse complement strand
TGATCCCCCCCCCTCCCTGAGCTAGCCGACCTTCCACATCCCTAATTTTATTAATCAATACAAACTTAATACTTATGAAAAACTCGTGTTTTACATAAGAGTTAATAATTAAGACTTTAAATTAATTGTTTAAAAATATTATTTTTATTGTTAAAAAAAAACTTTAATCTATAATACAGTGCAATTATATCTAGATACAATTGCACGCCTGATCAAGAAACGACTTACAATTGCATGCAACTGTAAGCGGGGTAATTCGGTAATAATTCTAATATTTTGATATTTTCGCTAAATTGTTAAATTATAGTTTTGAAATCACTTAAACTCAAAATATAAAAACTACAAAAAATACAAAAAATCCTAATTATATGAATAATTTAAACTTTTTTCATCAAATTTGTTGGTTTTGAAGTTTCGATCAAAGACTTGGGTTTGGGTTTCGGGTCAATCGGTTTACCCTTTTTGGTATCGACGCGACGGAAGCATTTGACCAAACCTTTGATAAAAATTTAAGTTTAAAACACAAAATAGCGTTTAATTAAGGCATTAAAGACATACATGTATTCCAGACCAGAAACGTTATGAACCCAATGGCCAACAAAAGCATTACTCCATTCAAACAATTTGTGACAAATGCGACGAAAGAACTCCAAAAATCAGACTTTTTTGTCTCAATTAGTTTGCAATCAAACAACGTTTGCAACGTTTGGTTTGTCTATTAAATTAGATAATAATTTCAATTAAAAACTATTAATATTATAAATACCCGAAACTTACGACTAATCGCAAAACCCTTTTATTCATATCATTCGAATCGACCGAATACTCATAAATTAAGTCTTCATTTGACTGATTTCTGCCGAATAGAAAGACCTGTTGTTTGAGTTCAAACGCCGCATATAATTGGATGTGTTTGTCGTAATCGAAATACTGATAGTTCGCGCCATACCATTCATCAGTCTTCTTCACGTCGTACCAAATGATCTTTTTGGAGGCATTCGTCGCAAACATCAACTCATGTCTTGGGGTCGCGAATGCAGTCACACCGAAGTCATTGACCCACTGTTCGGGTATAAGTTGCGATACTCTGGGGTTTTGATCGAAATGCCAGGGAATCTCTTTACCCTTTAGATCCTTTCCATTTTTGATGAGACGCATACTTTTGGTGCCATTCGAGTCGTTATTGACAACAAAGTTTGTATTCATAGCTAACTTTATATTAATGCACTTCCATTCGGACAGCCCCTCACAGCGCATCATACTTTTAATCGTAAAGCCGGCGCTAAAGTTGCCTTCGATTGCAAATTTGATATCTATTTTGGTTTTGTTTCAATTAATTCAATTCAATTTGACTCACTTTGTGCAAATTTTTTGGGCGGTTCCCCATAACTACTGTTAAGCATATCGTCGTTATATAAAGTGATGAAACCATTCTTCTTGAGTAACAAACCGTTTGGATACAGGTCTTCGTCGACGAAATTCACTGCACTGTCTATTGAACTGAATTCACAGATTTTGTTCACATATTCACCACTTATTCGCAAACTATGTATTAATAGACTAATTGTCTGAATTGTGATAAACAAATAAAAATGCATTTTTGGTGAAGAATATTAATAAGATATTGATATTAAAACAATTAAATAAATATTTAATAGATTATTCTTCTAAACAAAAATAAATGCTCGCTCATTTTTATAATTCAAATAAATATTTTAAATTATAATTTATTTTTGATTATTAAATTATTAAGATTTCTAGAAATTTGAGTATAATTTTGATTAAATCAATAACTCTATAAAACTATATAATTAGAAAATATATTGTTTTAAATAATTAAATTTTAAGGGGAAGGGATGTTAAGTTTACAGAATTTAAAAGCAATTTTCGACTCTGGGGGAGAAGAAGTTATTGGGAAAATAATCGGTATCATCCCTTCAACATCCCTGGTCATAACTATAATTTTTAAATAAAGATTCTAAACAAAATTGTTGTCTTTAGAAATGATTATTTTAATTAAAATTTTAAGCATTTGTTAAGCATTTTAAGCACCCTTGTTGGGGTGCTCTTTATAAAGGGTATTCCAGGTATTCCCTCTATTAATCAATCTGTTATGTCTTCATTAATTCTATTTAAATTAATAAATTTTGTATAATTATTAAAAACAATTAATTTTGATTTTAAGCGAACTTTTGTTTTTATTTTTAATATTAAGTCAAAACATATTCAATACTTAAAATTACAAAACATTTTCATTAAATCGAAACAAATTTACAAAAAATAGTTATTTTCGAATTGAAATTAATTATAAATTTAGTTATCAATGAATAAAAATCTAAATAAGAAAACAATTAAATGAAATGAAGAATATTATCGACAAAACGACTGATAAATCGAAATCGAAACGAATGAGTCAATTGGGTTTGGGGTCGAACTGGTAGTGAAAGCGGGGGCGGGGGTGCTCTGCCATCAGCACCTCGTCGTCGATGGGGTCCAGTTTGCAGTGAATGTGTTCGAACTTATTCCAGGGCTCGGGATCCGTGCGCCGCCAGTATATCGCGTCGGGTGTATGGGTGAGCCGAAAGTGAATAAACCAGAGCATAGCACCCGGCACTATGACACCGGTGATTGCAATCACCGGCCAGGTGCAGTAGTTCTTTCGGGTGATGGCCAGCAGTTTTCTGTAGCCTTTCATACCTGCGCTCATATAACCAGACATTCGATTGACGATCGGTTTGTATTAACCGATCGATTGACTCAACTATTAATTCAAAGTTAAAGTCTCAACGAATTTAAATGACTTATTATTATCTGTTTTGTTGTCTAAGAGTCAAAGTGTGGAAAAACTTTTTGTTTATAAATATTTTTTTGTATTATTTTTGAACTAAATTTAGAAATTGAATAATCGATTGATTTGACTGAAAGTGTTTATAATTTTATTCTTACTTTAATTGCGCGTTCAGTTCAGTTCAGTTCAGTTAATCAATACTAAAAACTATAAAAAACGTTCAAAAATTACAATTTGTAAATATTTTTATATCAGAGTAAAAAACCAAACATTAATACATTGTGATCGCGAGGCAGTTTTTAGGGATAAAATTAGTTTTTATATTGTATATAATATTATTAGTATTTGTATATAAAAGGCACAATTTGTTGTAAAAGTGGTTAAGCAATATAATGATATAAACAAAATGAATCAATACGTTAATAAATTATATACAAAATTTAATTCAATTTTACTAAAACTTGTCTTAAGATGACAATGAGTTTATGTTTTGTTTTTACTCTGTTTTATATTAAAATAAGTTTTAAATTTATTACTGCTTTAAAAAATTATAAGTAAAACAAAATATTCTCTCAATTATGTACCACTTGTTTAAAATCAATATAATTTTTAAAATTATTTATTAATTAAAAAACAATTAAGAAAACTAAACTTAAAATAGTTTAATCTTAAAAACTTTTGATAGAACATCTATTTTTACAATTTTACTTTTTTACAGTTTTTTGTTTAATTTTAATCGATAATTAAGTTAAAAATATTAATTCAAGTATTAATGTCTTGAAAGCTATCAACAAATTAAACTAATTAATTATTTTATAAAAATATTTGAACTCGTTTAAAAACAGGGATGTGGAGATATAGAGAGTGGGTATGGGTTGGGTTGGCTTAAAAAATAATGGTTAAAATTTGGGGGGAGATCATGGTATCATGATATGAATCGGTAAAATTATAGGTTTAATTTTATTAAATTATAACCAGATTTAAACCAAATTTAGCATTAATTTTATAAAGGGGAGGGAGTTTTCTGTTCCTCAAAATTGGTGGGGATGGGTGAGAGCAACATTTTTAATTCTGAAGGGAGTTGACTGGCATAACCCCCCCCCCCCATCCGACATTTCTGTTTAAAAACTTTTTCTATATGATTAGTGATAATATTTTAAAAGCAAAAAATCTCTTAAATTATGAACAGATGGATCACATTCTCATCTATAAAATAATGATGAGTTTAATCTCAGTTATTTCGTTTGAGTTATTCTCATCTATTATTTTGCGTTTAAATTAATGATCAAAGACTTCAAAAAACGGAACCTTTCATTCATTCGTATTTAGTTATTAAGGAATGCAATAAATTTTTAAGAGTTTTTCTAACTTATGGCTTAATGTCTTAACAGTATATCACGAATTAGAAAATTCAAAATTAATATTAACCTATATTTCTTCAAAACAGACATACATTTATACAAATTATGACTTTTTGTTTGAGTTTTGACGTAAACATAAAGTTATAAAAATATTATTATAAGAATAATTGATTGTATTGTAGATATCGGTTAATGTTGACTAGAAATTAAATGTACTTTTATTTGATTTAACTTGATTAAATGCATTTTTAAATTTATGTGCACATAGAATAAGATAGAAATAAGCTTGTTATATTACATTATACACAACATTTGCATCCACATAAGTAAGACTGCAGAAATAAATATTAATAAACTAGTTACAAAAACAAACTAGATTATTTTGGAATATATCAAATGTTCTAGAAAAGGTGATTCAGATATT
The DNA here is from genome assembly GCA_034699545.1 of Porobelba spinosa. Taxonomy (NCBI): domain Eukaryota; kingdom Metazoa; phylum Arthropoda; class Arachnida; order Sarcoptiformes; family Damaeidae; genus Porobelba; species Porobelba spinosa. Next base: position 6,825 of record JAQIYC010000813.1, on the reverse strand, counting down.
TGTTTTACAAATAACAAGATATGTTTTGTAACCAATCATTGTAATAATTAAGTAATCAATTTAAGACAACTTTAAACCATTTTATTTTTCAAAAGATTTTAATCAAGATAATCTTATATTTAGTTATTTTAGCTTGAATTTATTTTGTATTTTAATTTTGAAAAATTATTTTAGTTATAAACATTTTTGCAATTAAAAAAGATAATTATATAAAATTACATCTTGACACTTTATGAAACAATTTAATCATAAAGTTTGAAACAATTAATGGTGGAATGCGAGGAATTTTCAATTAAAAATTGAGATATAATTTAATATTAAACTAGGGATGTGCAAGGGGGGGTCATGGCAAAATACCCCCCCCCCCAGAGACGAAAAATTCTCCAAATACCCCCCCTCTAGACGCGAAAAGTCAGGTACCACCGCCGAAGGCGCCGGCAAATTTTTTAGGGTTTTTTCCCGAAAAATAGTGTATTTTTTGGGGGTTTTTCCGAAAAATGAACGTAATTTTGGGGGTTTTTAAATGACGTAATTTATGGCTAAATTGGGGTTAAATATAGTTAAATTAACTAAATTTAGTCTAAATTCAGTTAAATTTAGCCCCAATTTATGGGCAAACTAGCAAATAGCGTTTAAAACGCGTTTTAGGCTAAATAACGACTTTTTGAAAAAACCCTACCCTAGATCCCCCCCCAGGCAAAAATCTAAAAAAATCGGCCATTTTTCTACCCCTGGACCCCCCTGACCTGACGGACCTTGCACATCTCTAATATTAAACATAACTTAATGTATAAAATATAATATGTGTTTCTATTATAGAAAATAACAATTTTAATAAACAAAATGTTCTTAATTATACAAAATTTTAAACTAAATAAAACAAAAATATTTTAAACAAAAATTTTAAAATAAATTTTTAATTTTTAATCTTTACTTATTAATTTAAAAGTTACTTTGAACAAAATAATACAAGTTAAAATATAAAAATTATAAAGTTAATTTTTAAATCAATAAAATAACTTAATAAATTAAAAAATAAAAACTGGAAAAACTTATTAGCAAGCAGATAAATCGATAAATTTATTCAGAGTATTAAATTTCTTAATACATTTGAGAATTTCACATATTATAGAATATTATTGAATTGACTTTGAATTTAGATATAATAATAATAATGAAAACTGAAAGTCGAGATAATGTGTGCGACATATGTTGTACTTAATTAAAGCCAATGTTTGAAAATTGATGTCGAAATTAGAACTTTTACTTCGAATTAACTGTTTATTAAAAAAAGCCAAAAAATAAAGAAAAACTGATTTCACATACAATTTAAATATAGTCTATATTTCACACATAGAATAATGAATATAATTAGCATTAAAGTCGAGATAAAATTTCGAAACATTTATCACAAGCGCATACATTCAGACGTTGGAGTAAAACAATGCGAAACGATATCTCGCGTTTGAAATTGTAGTAGGTATGGTCAATGTCGGCCAGCTCAGGAGGGGGGGGGGGGGGGTAGGTATAAAATGACAAATTTTTTCAAAAATTTCTAGAGAATGTCAGGTTGGGTATACTCCAAAAGTGTCATGGCGGCTATTTTTTAGCGTTAAACGCCATTTTTGAAAACCAAACCGCCAAAAAAAGTAAAAAAATTTGCCGCTTGCTAATTGATAAAGATAATATAAGGTTTTAAAAATGAGGTATTTTAACCGCGGCTTCAGGGAAATAACATAGGGTTTTTCAAACTTATGTGAAAATAATAGTCTGATCCCTCCTTTTGGCCATTCCTAAAATTGTAGTGACTTTTCTGAACCGAAAGGAATACGAAACTCATTAACAATCAAGTTTTGAATTATAGTTTTTGGTTTTGTTTTTTATCCCTTTCAATGTTGTCTCAAATCTAAATCCAAATACATTTTTGCAAAAATAATCTAAAAGACCCTTTCATTTGGAACGTAATTAACAGTAAAATTTTAATAATTAATTTCATGATAACTTACTTTTAGGCAAATTTCTAAAAATATTTTGAAAATATTTATAAATATACTGTACATTCTTAAATTAATTAAATTAATTACAGCTCTTAATCAAATATTAGAATAATTTTTAAAAATATTTTATCTAAAAATAAAATATAAACTTAAAAACACTTAACATTTAGTTAATTTAGTAATTAGTTAAATAATAAACAAAAACTTGAATTTTTATATATAAAATAGTTTTATGTATTGAAATAATACATAACTTAAAGCAAATCACATGTTGTGCAGAAACCTTCAGCTAATGAACAAAATGGGAAAAACCATAAAATAAAACAGATTTTAAAATTAGAATTTAAAACTTTTATACATTTTAGTACTTTATATGTAAAAGTGTATATGAGTTGCTCTGACGAAAAATTGGCTAAAATGAGTGTAATTGCATTGTAATAGTAATTGTGTTTCCGAGAGATTTCGAGTCGAGAATTAGCGCAACGGTATGTACACGAGTAGGGAATGAGTGGTTCTGTTACTAAATGCTTTGATTTAATAAAGCAGTTGTGCTCTTCGTACGAATGTTTTAATATTCAATTAAATTTAGTGCACCAGACATGAAGTGTTTGGGCACAGGGAGGGCCGGGAGTATGGAAGGCGCGGGTTATAAAGAGTATTATGTGCAGTGATAGAAGTCTTGCAAAGAAGTTGAGCTTAAATCGGGGCAACACTCGAATAAACTCAATAATTGACTCAATTCTGATATTATTGTTAGGCTGTGCTCTCAAATCTCATATAAATACGAGTCATCACAATATGTGATATAAGCAAAGAGTAAAACACTTCAAATCAGTTGTAATACGGAATACGACTTAATATTATGATAGAGTGATAGCGAATAACGACTAAAACAAAGAATATGAGAGAATAAGTGAAGTAATGAATGAATGAGTTGTGATGTTATAGTGTCTTCAGAAGTGATCAGAAAAATCAAGTCTCGATTTCGGTGTTACGAAACAAATGCCGTAATGTTTTGATAAGTACTTAAGAATGAAAAAAAGGATTTGTCGTCTTTAGGTACATATCGAGCACTACTTGGGTTGTGCTTATCAAACAGGGAATGCAAAACGAAGTGGAAATATTCGTCAGGCGTTCAGACGCTCACAACGTATGGAAAACACTCACAATATAGTCGATGAGACGATGAGATAGTGAATAGATAGAGAGGTTTGTGCGCGAAGAGCACAGGCAGGCAAAGTGCAACATCTGCGATCTAAACTATTGCATGCCTGTGCACATTCATGACTGTGCCCTTACTTTTCCACTTATTTTAACTCTACTTTTCTTAAGTTTTAACTCAATCAGCCATTCCTTTAAAGTCAATTTGAAAAAATAGTTGAGTTTCGGTAGTTTTTTGTCTCAATATTATACAGTATATCAAAATTGTATTTCATTTTATTTAGTGAACAAAAAACGTCTCTTTTTAAGTTGGGATGTGGAAGGGGAGAAAACCAGGCAACTACCCCTCCCCCCTGAATTTAAAAAACCTAAATTATTCCCATTGTGAGCCTAAGGTACTCGCATCGTACTAATTAATAAAAATAACAACCGGCAAATTTTTTGTTTTTTCTTTCCTAAATTCAGTTTAAATCCAGTTAGATTCAATTTAAAATTGTTTGTATTTAAAAAATTTAGGTAAATAATATTTGGGGCTAGAACATTTAATATTTAATTCTTATCTAATTCTCTTTAAAATTTTTTGAAATTATTTGCTATTTTACTATATCTGATAATATCCTCCCCCCCCCCCCCCAAGCTCCTCGACCTTCCACATCTCTATTTTTTGAGTCTCTTTCGAGATACTAATCTTTTGCTAAACAATTTGTAAAACTTGTATAAAAAACGTATAGTTTTTATACAAAATTATATTTTCCGAATAAAACTCATTAACCAATAGAAGCCCAAAAACTCAAATCATATTATGTTTTCGATTAAACAAAGAGAAAGTTAAACATTTAGTTATCCGAATAAAACTACTATCAAAAACATACGAATAAAAGTAGTAAAACCGAACCGAAAAATATGTTGTAATTTATAGTGTGTTTTAATTTTATGTTATTTTGTTTAGTTGAGCGCATACTTAGATTTGTTTGGCTCTACATTCGCCGGTTATTATTCGCATTATATGATTCACTCATTTCATTCTCAATAAGTAATAACAATCAGTTAAATAGTATTAACAGAGGAATAGCGGCAATAATATTATGTCGTTATTATGCCTTCAAAATTGAATCACAAGAACACACAATAACTTAACTTTCCGGCCCTTTCCGCCCCCGCCTACTGAAAAAAACCCAAATGACACAAACAAAACAGTAAGAAAACAGTTAGATATATGGGCTCAGGAACAGCAACAGCAGCACACCATAGGCTCGCACTCCGGTTGTGATTGGGTTCAAATCGTTTTGAGTGATATGTGTAGCACAGTTAGCTTTTTTTGGCTAGAAAACAGGCTTGCTTAGCTGAGAACGCCTTTCCCTTTAAGAATTATAGTCATCATAAGTGAGCCGAGAATTTAGTGCCAATACTGAAGCTGAAGTAAATCGAAAAATAGCCTAAAGTTTATTATTATATCAATCGACTTGTATTCTCGACTGATTTGTGTGACTCTTGTTATGTAATCGGAGACAAATTATTTTGAATGACACACACAATGCGTTTCTTATATGCCATTTAAGCTTCTATTCTGTATTGAGTTGTTGTGCTCTTTATATATATTATGTTATAATCAGGGTTGTTGGATGGAATGATTATGTATATCAACTCTCCCCTCGTAAGATTAAAAATTTGGTCTTTACCCCTTTCAAAATTTTAAAACCCAAGAAACCCCCTCCCCCTCCCCTCCATAAGTTTGCCGGTTGTCCAAGAATTTTAACCAAAAAAAATTTTAAGCTGACCTCACCCATAACCCTTCCCCCTAACTTCGAAGTCCACATACATCCCTGATTATAATATTAGCCAATTTTTGTTGAACAGATATTTTAATTCAATATTTTTGTTATTAATTTATTTTAATTTATTATTCTTTTCAGAAATTTTTAAACAGAAAAAAGTTTTACAATAACTTTGAAAATTAAAATATATTTGTAATTTATAAAAGTGTTTTATTTAGTTTTTTTTTGAAATTTTATTTTCATAAAAATTTGTTTTTATTTCAAAAACATTTTTCTCATAAAGTTATTGTTTTTATGTTTTTCATATTTAGAACATAAAAATGTTAATCAATTATAAATCGTGTTTTATATTCCGAATTAACACTTGTCTTACGCCAGCGAACACCAACTTACAAAGTTCAAAATGTATGCGTTAATACATTTAGTGTTCACTTAACGCATACAAAAGCCATATCTCTAAGGTGTAGTAAAGGTGCAGTCGAGGCCATTTAGATATGCCCTTTGTATGCGTTAAGTAAACACTAAATGACTTAACGCATACATTTTAAACTTTGTAAGTTGTCGTTCGTTGTCTTACGCTTTGTTGTGTGAAATACAAGTTTTTAAAAACAAGATTTTTAGTGATTATTACATATTTGTAGTGTTGACTCGATTTTATTGGTCCATTAGACCTGGATTTAAAATATTTGATTTTATGCATTTATTTTTGCTCTGTTTTTGCGACATTTAAAGGTAGAGTTGAGTTGAAAAATATAAACTGGAATAACAGTAAATATTTTCGTATTTAAACCTCTATATAAAAGATTAGTGCAATTGATGTCAAATTGTATTTTTACGCACAATTAAAGTGCTGTTTAATTATTTTAAATAATTAATTATTATTATGCTATTAGTGATAAATAAAGGCCCGGCTGAGCTGGCTTAACGAGCATCAAGCTCAGTTGGCTTTTGGCTTACCGTTTTAGGACTGTAAGCATTTGCTCGATTTGAAAGTACATTTGTATTTAGGTTTTAAAAAAATTAATTATAATTAATATAATTGTAACAAAATTTTAGTTAAAAGTTATTTTATATTTAATTAATAATTAATTTTATTAAAAATTTAATTTAAACTAAAACTCAATTTTATTGAACAATTATTAAAACTATTGCTTAAATACTTTCCATACGTTATCATAAGTCCATCCAAATTAGGTTGAGCTCGAGTTCGCAAGTTCTCGGGTCTCTGACAACTGGTGAATCATTACTAATAATCATAATTCCAATGCTTTATATACAGTACGAGTGTATTGTGCGCTAATTGGAATAGAGTGTCGGACAGTATGTATTAGTTGGACAATATGTATGTGACGGACCAATTCACGCACGAACACACTGTGCAGACCGTAATGATAGTCCATACGAGCCGAGCGTTAGAGCCGTTTCGCATACATTCGGTTTCGGTATCATTACGGCGATGAGAATTGCTGTATAGCTGTACTCCAATGCGAAAGTATTGCTAACTTTTCATTGTTCAGTCATTGTGAGACTGAGTGGGCTATCAGAGGCCAACCATTCAGACCATTGTAGCAGAAAAATGAAATTCGCTTTTTATTTCGGCTCTTGTTATCCAAGAGTAGAGTCGAAAAAGTAAACTAAAACTTAGTTTTTCTTAATGGCAATCAATAACTGAAAATAAAGAACAGAATATTAGAGTTAGAGAGAGAGAGAGAGAGAGAGATAGAGAGAGAGCAGAGAGAGAAAGAACAGAGAGAGAGATCAGAGAGAGAGAGAACAGAGAGAGAGAGCAGAGAGAGAGAACAGAGAGAGAGAGAGAGCAGAGAGAGAACAGAGAGAGAGCAGAGAGAGAGCAGAGAGAGAGCAGAGAGAGAGCAGAGAGAGAGGGAGGGAGA
>JAQIYC010000812.1:0-11400 GCA_034699545.1 Porobelba spinosa | reverse complement strand
AGAGAGAGAGAGAGATCTGTGCAATACGTACAACGAGTTTATCCCTTAAGTCAGTCAATGCAGTCAATGCAGAGTCAGTCGATTGAGTGCTCTTTTCAACTATACGTTTAGGACTTTATTAAATCAGTCATTCAGTCAATCCATTCAAAGCCATTCAAACGATTTAACGATTGAATCGGTGTTTAGAGTCGACAACAAACACATTGACTCTGACTTTCATTGACTAGAGTTGCGATTCATTTAGTATTTAAGACAATCGACACTCAACTCATCGCCAATCCATTCAAAGGCAGTCGTCGTTCGCTTCCAATCAAATCAAATGTGTTTTCCAAACATAAATTAACCGAAAGTCGTCGCCAGTTGTGGACAACAAGTGACTCCACAAACACTTGTGCACTCTTTGCACTCTTCGGGTTCGGGATCGAGAGTAATGGGCGAAAACTCGAACAGTTCGACAACCAATTCGTCGAATAACAACATATCGATGCAGTCGACGGCCGACTACTTGGCCCAACTGCTCAAAGACCGCAAACAGTTGACCGCTTTTCCCAATGTCTTCCTCCACATCGAGCGCCTCCTCGACGACGGTTCGTACCATTCGATTCATTACTCAATTCTAATTAACATTATTTTCAATCGATTTGTTTGACTCGAATCGGCGTTTGTTTTGATTTGTTTGACTCAACTGTTTGTTTATGATATGACTTAAAGAGCCATTAAGTCAAGGCTTTAATTAATTGTTTAGTTATTTCTACTGTTTGTCAAATGTTTGTCGAAAACTCAAATAATTTCTTTTCGCGTATTTTTAATGCATTTCTTCATCTCTTAAACTCAAAACTGATTAATGTTTTGAATGTATTTAAAACCTCTTGTGATTGCGATTACAGTTAAAAATAGCGTTAAAATCAAAATCAGATATTTTTTCGTAAGACTTCTGAATAGGAAAACGAGTCCATAAATACTGTCAACTATTTTTGAGGTCAAAAACTTATTGCTTTGAAAAAACGATAATTGAGTTTAAAATCGTCAGAAATTTGTCTTAAATTTAGTAAAAAAGCGAATCTTTACTCGATTTGCGACAAATCGGTGCAAAAATAATTGAAAAGTTGAGAACTGATTGATTTGAATAACGACTATTTGCTCGCATTTGGCGTTCGATCGGCTCTACCAGTGCTGAGGCGTGTCATGTGTTGTGACCCCAAACCCAACGCAACTATTCCTCCATATCCTCGCCAGTGGTGTACTTCGCCCACAGACTCGCAGTCTTAGCGATGAGATATGTCTCGGACTCACAGATCATGTAATCTGATGTATGCCTTGAAGTGATTTCTGGTTTTTATACTGTATTTTAAATACGATTTTATTTGTATGCGATTTCGCTGCACCATATATGCCATCCCAACACTGCCTGTGCTCACTGTGTGCTGTGCACTGATGTTCCCCTTTTTGCCAAACATACTGAGCACTGAGCATACTGTGCTGTTTCACTCCTAGTCTTTCTCTTAAACTTTTTTTTAATCTGAAAATTATATTTATTTTATTTTTTCCGTTTTGCCAAATCTGTTCGCAAAAAGTGTTAATTATTTGCGAACCGACGCTTCAATTCATTGATTGATTAGTTTAACTGAATATTTATGACTAAAATATTAGGTTTGGTTCGGTTTCGGAACATTTCGATTGATTTTTCGCATTTGTTTGATTCAAATAAATTTCAGCTGATTTTTGTCCCTTCAGTACACTTTGACTTTGATTTGCAATTGTTATCTACGAAATAGCGTTCAAAACATAACACAAATTACTTTATTATTGAAATTTATTTTGTATTTTATTCAAGCGATTAATGCGTTGGTGTTTGAGAACTGATTGCATAAACCTATTGCACAAAAGCAGTGGTAATACCTCTAATACTTCTCCGGTTATCCTTCGTATGTCTCCTACAGATTAATACGAGTTTTTCTTAATAAATAGATTTTTACTCTATTTTTGACATAATTTTTTGCATTTCTTACCGCTGTTTACGAATCGATTTTAATTCGCATTCAATTCAAGGAAACCTTTAGAGAAAAATTGTATTATATTTGGAAATCTGTTTTTTCTCAATTGATTTCTTGAAAATCCAATTAATTATATTATTTATTCGGTGTTTATCTGAGATGAAAATCTTAATTATAATTATTATTTATTATTATTATTATTACGGTTTGATTTAACTGTTTAGCCAAATGTATGAATTGTATGAATAAATAGTTTAAAAGCCATTATCTCTGAACGTAATGCCAGTTCTCATAGAATATCTGCGAACCGTTGAACGCATTGATGCGAATGAGAGCTAACGCTAACCTTTTCGCCACACTTTCGCAAAACACTTTCAATTTAGATATTTTTCAAATTCTAATTCTCGTTCTTTTGTTAATAGTTAGTTGTGTTGTGCTTGGGTTGGGTGCGAATCGCACACAACTGTTGAATGTGCTGTCGAGGCCTTCTCTTTCTCTCGTTCTCTCTCTCCAGCACTTAATGTCATTGTTTTCTGGTCTAATGCAACCGTAACGCCAATTAAGCCACCAATGGTTGACACACCCACTCATGCCTTCCATTCCGTTCTAACACTTATTTAACAATTTGTTTGCGGTTTTGCTTTGAGTTGAGACCAAATTATTACATTTTATATACAATTCTATCTCTTATTTGTGATCTAATTCCGAGTATTCTTTAGACAAATATTGCTTTCGATAATAGTTTTATGGCTTTAATACAGTTATAAAGATTAGAATAGTTTTTGAATTTATATTTGTTTTTTGCATTTTTTAATCGATTCTTTGTTAACAAATTCTTTTAGTTTTTATAACATTTTCATCACAAAGATATGTAAATAATAATTAATTTAAAATAAACTTTTTATACAATTTGTTTAACACAATGTACGGTAAATCTGAGAAATGCCATTAATTTATAGTTTTGTTTAATTTAGTTTAATCTATGCTTTTATAGTAGTATTTGTTTTATTAGCGCATTCATCAAAAGGCAAAAGTAATTAGATTTTTACAACTTTTGATAATTATTTGATTACATTTTGTTAAGTAATATAAATCTCATTTTTGTAATTATATTCTTTTGAACGAATAATTATTTGAATACGAATTACTCGAGTATTAACACTAAATACTTTATGCAATCGATTAGATTAGAGTTTGAATATCTAAAGTACATATAATCCGTTTGATTGACAGCTATTCCTATACGACTCGCAGCTGAACATCGATGAGAAGAACCTTCAGATCAAATGATGAAAAATATGGTGTTCTTTGAAATCAGTCGCACTCTTAAGAAAAAAAGCGTTAAATTCTTGTGTTTTGCTTCCATTGATATCCATTTGCATTGATTTTGTTATAATTTTGATTAGATTTTCAAAATCCATTTTATTAGTCGCGGAATATATGCCGTAATAACAAAGAAAACAATTATTATTGTTATCGCAAAATAAGGCAATACTTGTGTTGTGTTTGAGACAAATCTCTGTTGACATAAAGCACTTGTGGTTAAAGAAGTAGATTATTTGCCACTCGATTCGTATGTTTGGCTTCTATTTTATGTTTAGAGATAAGTTTGTAGACATGATTGCCGTTCCGTTCGTTTAGACCTTTTTTGTTACCTTTTCATTGATAAGAAAAACTTAATTAACGCCTTTGTTGTGCTTTTCTATCCATTCGATTCACACAAAACTTGTCAATACTTTTTCGATTGTTTTCATTCAACACATTTGAATAATTCAATTATGTTTTCATTTTGTAGTTATTTGTGTGAATAGGAAATGGATTTTTACTACGTTTTCGCATTGTTTTGTTAGAATTTCTCAAAAGTTTAGTTAAGATTGAAAAATAGTATTTGCATTGAAAAGTGTTTGCATTTTTCACAAATTATTTTATTTATTATTATAAACTCATTCTTCTTGTAATATACTGGTAGTCATTGTATGATTTGGTAATTCTGTCGGTTATTATTTGCAAAAACTGTATTGATTTGAATACAATTGAAAAATTTTGTTTAAAATTCTTTACTAATTAAATTGAACTTTAATTTTAAGCAGTTTTTAAAAAAGCGTTTTCTCTTGTTTTGCATGTTTTAAGTGTTTATTTATAAATAATTTTCTCGATTTATTCGACAAAATTTTTTTCCGACACTATATTTCATGTAATTTCAAAAATAGTTTTTTTTAATGAATTTTTCTGGAGCTGTGCTCTGCTCTGAATAACAAATTTATTTTTTGTCATTAATTTATTTATTGCTCAAACTTCTCACTTTTGATATATCACTAATTTTCTGTTCGACTTATTTTTAATCCTCTTTTTTCCGTCCAATTAGAGATCAATAAAGTTCGCCAAAACTTATTTCAAATAAATGGAGTCGAGAAGAAGGCTCTGATTCTACCGGAGCCCGACGGCCCCACCGTCTCCCGACAGGAGAAGGTTTACGTCCCGGTTGAAGAGCACCCAGAAGTGAGTCTAAGTTTGCTTTTTATGCGTATTTGTTGTACTAATCGATTGTATTCTAATCTTTAGTACAACTTCGTGGGCAGAATACTCGGCCCGAGAGGTATGACAGCTAAACAATTAGAACAGGAGACGGGCTGTAAAATAATGGTTCGCGGAAGGGGTTCGATGAGGGATAAGAAAAAGGTAAACAATTGTTGGCTTTTCTTACACTCCTTTTGTTGTTTGAAATTTTCAAATCGAAATATCAATTCTGATGACTCATACCATTCTATTTATTCGAATTAATGCTTACTTTTATGCGGAATAATATGAATAAATATTTAATTATATTTTGTGTAAGTCTTACAGTTTTAATGATCTCTTTCTTATTACCGATTCTTATTGTCTGTCTTTTTGTGCTAATATTGTTCACAAAATAACATTAAATTTATATTTGAGTTGTTTTGTGTGTTTTTAATGCGAAACTAATCCCAAGTTTATTATAAACAGGAAGAAGCAAATCGAGGCAAACCCAATTGGGAGCACCTGAACGACAAACTGCATGTACTCATCACCGTTGAGGACAGCAATAACAGAGCGAACGTTAAGATTCAAAGAGCGGTCGACGAGATTAAGAAACTTCTTATACCTATTGTTAGTTATTTCGAGTTTTGAATTACTTTAAGTTATAATTAATTTTTGTTTATTGGAAACGCCTTCAGACCGACGGCGAGGATGAGCTTAAGAAGCGACAACTGATGGAATTGGCGATAATAAACGGCACGTATCGGGATAGTAGTCAACGAAACAGTAAGTCTTGCTTTCAATCAATTGATTTATTTACAGATATTTTAAAAATATTGATCCAAACAATTAGTTTGTTCTCTCTATCCATACAATTCAGTCGAGCAATGTATGCAATTAGGCATCGATGCGGACCAGTTGCACAAACTGACGCCAATCCCAGTGGCGCTGACCACTACCCCTCTGCGACACCATTCGAATATCGGCGCTCCTCTGATCATCAGTTCGCGCCAGTTCTCAGTCCCCACTTCGATGGCGCAGATGATGAACGGCATGAACGGCAGTGGCGGACCGCCACTCCTCTCCCCGGCCGACGCCCAACTCATATACAGTCCTTACGCCGATTTCCACTCACAATACGCTGCTCTGACGTCTCCCGGGGCTCTCCTGGCTGAGTACCCAACCACACATTCAGGCACAGCCGTTATTGACTCACTCTCTTCGCCCGGTGGGTTGTTTACCCGATAATAGATTTTATTTTATTTCCTTTTTTTAATTTTTTTTTTGACAAATCGTTATAAAGTAATCGGAAATTCTTATGATTGAAGTGTTATTTATGCTATAATTGCAATCAATTTCTGTGATATTTAATGTTTTTTAAATGAATTTTATTTCGAATATTCACTCATAAGAACTCTTAATTCAATAGATTTGTTTCAAAAGACTTCTTCTCCCGAGTACTGCCGTTAAATCAATTTAAATAAGTCCTAAAAGTCTTAAAGCACTGGTATCTTAAGAATTGGCGCTCAAATCAATCCATAATTCGAAGCATTCTTTCAATTAATCAAAGGGTCCACTGATTGGTCGAATTTAGACAATTATTTAATAATTTAAAAATAATTATATAATTGAAAAATGAGAGAATGAATGAAAAAGAGATTTTATTTATATACAAATTATGCAAATATTAGAATAACTCGAATTCAAATATTTTAGATTTTAATGTTTTTATTTATGTGGAAATTAGAGAACGTATTGTAGAAAAAACTATTTCCAACCGATTTTGTTCTGATTTTTAAGAAATTTATGTTAAAAAATAATTTATAATATAATTTACAATTCGCGAACTTTTTTGAAAAATTGTATCTAAAATTGGGACCAAAAACAAAAATCGCAAACCGAGTGCCAAAACATATGACATTTTTATTTATAGTCATCTTTTAAATAGATATAAATTGATTTGCAGTACTCTATTCGATGGCAGCTTTGCTCTACTCTATTGATTAATTATTTTATTTATAATTATCGAAAAAAATACAAAAATAATTGAAATGACTCGGAAGAGAAGAGAAGAGATTTTGTTTTTTTTTTGTCAAATTTTTGTTTGCATTTTATTACAAATATATTATTTATTTGTTTTTAAGTCAATTTAAAATCGATTCCAAAACCACAAAAAATTGTAACTAATTTTATTTAAATTATATATTTGACTAGAATTGTAAGAAATTAAGGATTTAATAGACACTTAGGATTAAATGATTGGAATTTATACTTAAATTTTTTTTCTTGTTTCGCGGATTTTGTGTTTTCGGATTCTGTTTTAAATTTTTAAATAAAAATATTTAATATAAAACTTAAATTATAAGATAAAAAGATTAAATTAAATTAATTCGTGATTTGAAGCAATTGATTATTTTTTAGTCGTATATTAATATCTATTCTATGATTAATGCAATAGTAATTTAATTCATAATAATATTTAATAACTAATGCTTTTGTTATTTCTTCTACTAATCACCTGAACCCCCGACACTATCTGTGCCACTATAACAGGTATTGCTGGAAAGGATAAGAGACAGCGTACCACAACTAACCGATACCTACCGTATGATACGGTCAGTGCCACACAAAGACCCGCGTCTTAGAAGCAAACCATTACTATCTCTCAAAAACACATTTATTACTACTTCTCTGATTAATCACTTAAAGGTCAGTAATAATCACACAATCGATATCTTCCCAACACTTGAACTCATATACTCTCCACTCCTATCCTCTTGATTCCCATCAAATCTATTTTGTTTGTCTCTCTCTTTAATCAATTAATTTTCTAATTTAAAGCTTTGTTTTTGCATTTTTCCTGCATTTCTCTTCGTTTTTATCTTTTAATTAAATTATTAATATATTTGAATTAAGAGATTATATATTAAATTAGTTTTATTATATCAAATATACGCAATTCGCTGGCAGTCGACTCGCAATTTACTACAAATTATGTTTTGAATTAATGGTTAAGTAATGTTGACTTAACTCTCTGTTCGTATACTCGAGTCATAAAAAGTTTTGGTCAACTAATTGCCGGTAACTGAGACTTGAGTTTTGATATATTGAATGTCAAACTGTAAGACATTTACATAATTTTACGATTTATTTAAACTACTTATTGTAATATTTTTTTCTCTATTCATATTATTTGAATGAATACTATTGTATAGAAATTGAGTTTTTGTTGTATATAAAATTGTTATTTTGTTTTTTAAATACTTAAGCAAGGAAAAAAATATGTACCTCATTATTATGAACTATTGATTATAATTGAAATTGACTGCTCCGCTCATCAACTTTATTATAATTATTATATATTTCGATATTATTATTATTATAATTATTATTATAGTTATTTAAAAGAGATCTCAATTTGATATTTTTGTATTTGTAATTGAAATTTCTAAAAATCAATTATTACTATTGTATGAAATAATCTTATATTTGAAAACTTCTTTTTTTCTCTCTCATCAAACAGTCAATGGTTTTGATTATTGGCTGCAATTTCAGATTTTTCGACACAATTCAGCTCACATTCAATGTTAGCTTTGTTTTTATGGTTATTATTATTATAATTATTATTATTTCTCCCTTTTTTCAAAGTGTTGTTGCATTTAATTATTATTTTTTGTTTTTGTTTAAACAAATTATTGTATAAATATTCTCTATATCTTTATATTGTTTTGATTGTCTTTAATTTGTAAATTAAATTTAAAATTGAATTTTTCGATTTGATTCCGAATTATGACTGACTGACTGCCGGCCCATCATCTGCTAAATGAGTGATCATTTCATAAAAATGAATTTTCGGAGAAAAAAGTTTTTTTATTTCATCGAATCAATTGTTAATTAACTTATAATTTGCTTAAATTAATGCTTTAATTATTTTTATTCTATTGTTTGTCTTCGTTTTCCTGTTCACTCTTTCCTCGTTTATCACTCTTTCTCTTAATTGTTAATTAATTATTAATTTTATTCAAAAAACTAATTGAATATTAATTTTAATGAAATTGATTTAAAAGTCAAATAACTAACGGAATATTTTATGTCTTTTCTCTTTACATACATATTGACACAACTACTGCCTAACCATAACAGCCAACTCCACAAAAATCACCTCAAATATCATGAGAGCTGAGACTGTGATCGCTACTAACCCTTCATTGGCGACGTCTGCCACCAATTCTTCGACTTCTCTTAGAATACTTCCACTAATGGCTAAAACAAACTCACATTTCTATAGAAACAGTGCAGACATTGCGCTATCATTTGGAAACCCAGTTATCGTTAAATTATGGATCAATTTATTAACACAACTACTACTGAAATACATATATCTCTCGCATGTGTTGTCGTCGCAAACGATAATTAAGAGAATTACAGAACTCTTTCTGTGATTTACTTTTACTAATTGAGAAACAAATATTCAAAAGTCAGTGAATGATCAAAACAATAGCAATACTTCGTCGCAATAACCCATTGAATTGGAAATCAAAAAACTTTTCTGTCGTTAAAATACTCAATCATTTGCCGAAGCCGTGAGTGGAAAGGGTTAGTCGTAATCTTCAGTTTCGATTTGTGGTCACAACTAATCTTAAACATTAAATACCGTTTCGTTTCTTCAACCAAAAGCCAAAATTTTTGTTTTGTATTTCATATATATTATACGATATATACAAACCATATATCATATAATTGCCAAACAAAACAAAGTTGTGCTCAAAAATCTCATTATATTCTAATATTTTAGTTAAGTTTCCATTTAATTCATTATTTCATCGCCAGTGCCTCAAAAATGTATACAAATCTATCGGTACTTAACTATAAAAACAAACAATAATTGAGTTTTTTAGTACAATATTAGAGAACTTATTTAGAAATACATTATTTAATGTGAATTGAGATGATCTGAAACTTTTCTCGTCCTTACAGTGCCTTAAAAGAAGTGTGGGTTTAATGGCAGCACTTGTTTTAAATTAATTTTGAACTAAAACTTAAAATTTTTTGTTCGTTTGAATTATGAATTTAGAGAATTGTGAATATATTTCGCGTTTAGAGTTGTTTTGATTGCAATTTATTCAATCGATTCAAACGGAACGGCAGCCATAATATGAAAATTATTATTAATTTTTTGAATCTCGTGTTATATTATATTTTGTCCTTTAGTTTAGTTTAAAGTTTATAAATATTATTAATAATTATATAAATTATTTGGCAATTCTAGTACTTCGAGTGTAGATAACCTGTAGGTTCTGTAGTCTTTCGATTCATTTGTTCGGATACTTCCATCAAATCGAAGAAAAAATCATAAAATCTTTTTTTAATTTTTTAAACTTTCGATAAAATGATTGAAAAAACAAAACATTAGAACATTAATCACAACAACGACAACAAATTCATCGAAACACTAATTACTAAATTTTTTTTGGTCTCAAAATATTTTTATTAAATTAATTATCAGAAAAAACGTACAATTTTTCAAATTAATTATCTCTTCTCTTAATTAATCATTTTATCGAAAGTTTGTTTTTCGTTGATCTTTATTAATGATCTAAACACATATACACCAAAAGTGCCAATAATTTTCAATAAATGCTATTTAATTAAATGATATATCAGTTATATGTTGTTCTAAACGCACGACTAGTGTTTGTACTTTAATTAGTTGATCATTAAATGCAAATTCTTATCGAAATGAGTGCCATATAATCGCAAACCATTTGTTAGTGACCTTAAGTGCAGTTAAATTTACCCGAAATAGTAAGACATTATCCGTCCAATTGTGTGTCGATTGCTTAACAATAATTCTAATACAGAATTAATCCCTTAATCCGAAAAAGTGAAGCCCAGGGATGGCAAAGATGTGGATTATTAGCAGCTTTTTATAAACTTGTGTTTTACTGAGTGATTGATTAGTTTGTTAAGGATTTTATGCCCAAAACAATCGGTTTATTCTCGTTTGTAATCCTTTATACTTTACATTAAATCGAATGACGTATTCATTACATTTGTCTTCGGCTTACCTTATATTCAGTGCAATTACAATAGATTCAGAAGTTTTTTCTTCAGTTTTTTTGTTTGTTATTTCATATAATTAAGAGTGAATTTCATACCTATTTTGTTGTTAATAAGAGTATAAAACAAATGAATCTCTTTTTATCAATTCTTTTTGAATTCAATGTTTGGATTGTTTTTGTTTTCCTCAAAACCAATCATTTTTCGGGTTTAATATAATTAAAACTAAAAACAAAAAAATAAAAAACAAACTTATTATTAATAAACTTTTAAAATGATTGTAACATTTGATGCAATACTTATTGTGTGACTTATTTTTATTTTATTTAATAATTTTGACGAAAAGCAATAGAATATTGTATTTAATTTAGTTTAACATAAAACACAAATACTATTAATAATTATATAATTTTTAACTTATTTACAAATATTAAAAATCTAATGTTTGGTTTGAATCACATAAAAACAGAAAAAATTAAGTAAAAAAGTTTATTAATCAACTAAAAAGTGTACTAAAAGTTTGTTTTAAAATTAATTAACTTTTTTACGTCTGTTTTGTCGTAATGTTTGTGTCACAAGAGGTTTAAGATTAATGAATAACTATTTAATACATATTTTGTTTGTTGGGATAATTAATTTCGCTAATTATTAATTGCTTTCAATTTATAATATTTGTACTAATTATGGATTTTAACATTAATTTTAAGTAACACACAATTTATTAATACAATAACTACTGTATTCTTGTATTCAATCTCTTGATGTTTACAACAAATTGAAAAATTAATGTCTCATTAGATCTAAACCTTTTAATTGATTTATTAATATTATAACTAATAATTATAAT
>JAQIYC010000811.1:0-11406 GCA_034699545.1 Porobelba spinosa | reverse complement strand
ATAGTGTCTTCGAGTCATTAAAATCACATTTTGTTAAATAATTTGAGAAAATATTTTTTGCTTTAGTATGAAGACTGAGATAGGGATAGCATAATGAGACTCAATATCAATAACAGTTCCATCCGGTGATTCGCTCACTTTAATGTTATTCAATTTACTTGAAATAATATTTATGCAATTCTGCACTTGTGTTAGGATTTCCTTTCTTAGCTTAAGGATAGCTTCGAATCATTTCGTCATTATTCCTAATAATTAAAAAGTTATTTTCAAACAATTTCTAATAATAATAAAAAGCATGACTTGAATAGTGGAACGAATTAATGAATTTCACTCGAATTCACGCTTTGGACAGACTTTATGTTTTTAGAAATAAGTTTTAGATAAATGCTATTAAATAATAGAATCGGAAAAATTGTGCAGAACTGCTAGCATTCAAGTCAATTGATTGCATCTCAACGACTCATACCTACTCTAGCGCTTCACATCTGTGCTCTGGATCTCTCACTTTTTCTCTCTCCCCCTCTCCTCCACACTCTTCTCTCGATTCACTTTCTCTCTAATGTCTCGTTTCAATACCCAATACATACTGTTATAACAGTTCGTGTTTTTGTGGTTCACTTCACTAACGGTTACGTATTCTGTGTGTGTTTGGGTGTCGGGTGTTCGGGGCTGTAGTTAGGGCTGTACTCATCTTAACTTCTTTTTATATCAATTCTAAGCCTTGACTCAACCGATACAACCGATACAACCGAATGAAAGTCTAGAGTGTATGCGATCTGTCTGTTGTGTTGGAGTAGACGTTGAGATCGTTATAATAAGTATCGAATTGAGTATTAATCGAGAGATGAATCAAATGGTTTAAGCAGTGATGCAATGATAGTATGTCTCATCACTGCAGTCTCACTGGAGTCTCGCACAGCACAGCCTAACAGTGGTTGTGCTTTAGGCGTACATAACATAAGCCTTTATGCAAGCGTTAGCCCACAGTATACCATAATTAGGTATAGCCCGAAGCGCCTGATCACTAACACCTGGTTTTTATTTAATATTTTCAGTGACAACACGTCTTATAGAGGAAAGCCTACTAACCGAGTGAAGAGCATCCCATCGTCTCGAAGGGATGTCTTAACTGCTGCACCTTTTCCTTTATTGTGGCCACACTTGAGTGCATCACAATTGCGAGTCGTGAGTCGTCGTATTCTTCCTGTTCTTCGTGGTTCCGTCCAGTCAGAAGCCTTCACAGACATCACGTGATGTCGTCGGAAGAGGACTCGTCGATGGATCTCATGCCCGACCAGTCTATAAAAGGTTGTAAAGTGAAGAGAACGCGTCAGAGAGTCGATGCCGGAGAGCCCCGGAACAGCTACGCCAGTATTGCTAACTTCTCTTCCAGAGGAGGTTATCTCAACCACCCGTATCATCAGTACAACAACGGTCTGAACCTCTCGCCGCCCAATAAGTACATCCCAGACATCATCTCCAAGTCAGCCGATAATAGTAACTCGAAGTCCAGTTCCGATATGATTGTCATCGATGAAGCGGTTATGCAAATGTGTGTCAACGGGGCTATAAATGCCGGACAAATCGCTCCTCCGTTTCTGAACGGCGGCGGCAATGGGTTGACTGCAACTAATCTCAAGACTGAATCAAATAATAATAATATTAGTAATAGTAATAATTGTAGTAATAATAACAATAACAGCCATTCATCCGAATTAGAGTTCAATTTCAAGAGTAGTGGCAGTTATTTGTCGACAAAAAGTTCGTCCGAAGTGTCGGCTACCGGAGCTCATCTGTTACGCGATATTCTGCAAACGGGCAGAAAGTTTGTGGAGAGCAGTGGAGGGGATGACCAATCAAACCATTCCAACCCTAACTTCTCCGGAAACAACAAAGTAGGAGAGGTAGGAGAGGTAGAAGAGGGACGAGAGGGAGGACTTTCTCAATGCTCTGATGCGTCCGATCTCGACGAGGAGGAGATCGAGCGCCCGGAGAGCAGAGATGATGAAGGTATGGACCAGATAGCTAACAGTGCAGATCAGAGCTCTCCGATTAGAAAAGCCAACCACTTATTGCTGATATCGTCGCGTTCGCCGTCGCCGACAGCAACGGCACAATCAAACCGTCCCAACACTAACACCAACAACAGTAACAGCAGTTCAGCCATCGCTGAAGTAAAGCGCGCGAGAGTTGAGAACATTGTCTCGAATATGTTGTTGGGCGGCAACGGGCCCTCTCAGGCCGGCCTCAAAGGTGCCGGCGGTGACCCCTCTAGTGCTTCAGTCAACGGCTGCAAAAAGCGAAAGCTCTATCAGCCCCAGCAGAGCAAACTCAACGGACCCGACGGGCCCGAAGACGACGACGAAGAGGTCGAGTATCTCGCGGACGAAGACGAAGACGACGAAGAGCTCGTCTCTCAACTCGATTTGTCGGCCAAGAGGGCGAAGACGGAGGACAGGAATAATCTTCGGCGACAGTTGGAGGACATGCAGTCACAGCTGATAGCTATGCGGCAAAGGTATGTCCAACTGTTCGAAGCGCAGCAATTACAACAACAACAGCAAAAACGACTGTCCCTTACGGGAAGTCCCGTCAATCTGACCACTGCTCTGTTGCCCGAAGACGAGTGCGAAACAGAAATGGAGGAAATGGCATCCGATAAGGGACCCAATACTCCCGTCTCCCAACTCAGCGAACTCACCAATCGAGACATGAGTGCGAACGCGACGCCCACCCGCACCGGCAACAATGGCCACAATGTCGCCGACCCCTCGCACTTCCTGGACGAGGCCAGGCGTCTCATCTCAGAACAGGAGAAGATGGCCCACAAGTCGGACAGACAGTCGTGTATAGTGCGCACAAGCAATTCT
This sequence comes from Porobelba spinosa, assembly GCA_034699545.1. Taxonomy (NCBI): domain Eukaryota; kingdom Metazoa; phylum Arthropoda; class Arachnida; order Sarcoptiformes; family Damaeidae; genus Porobelba; species Porobelba spinosa. The sequence continues at coordinate 8,536 of JAQIYC010000811.1, read as the reverse complement.
GCCATCTCTTCGTCGTCGACTCCGGCGCCTCTGCCAGACGTCGACGGACTAATCGAAACGCTGAAGAATGACATCCAAAGCTCAGTTATGCAAATAATTGACTCAACTTTTGCGAAATACATCCAAAAACGACAATCGAATCAGAAATTGAATTTCGATCAAAACGAACCGAAAAACGAAATAACGATTTTGTCCCAAATGTTGGACCGGAAGAGCCCCCGATCTAAGGTGATCGACAGGGGGGCCGCCATAGGGGCGACCAATATAGGCAACGCTATGAAGACTAACCTAAACGGTCACTCTTCGCGTGGAAGTCCCTTTAGTCTTCCAACCGAAACAGCACCGGCGCCGCGACCAACACCCTTCTCATTCCCGCCCCCCAGCTTCAAGTCTCCCTTCTTCATTCCAAGTATGGCACCGGCAGGGGCTCAGATGCCACAACAGCCGGCGCTCATCCCGTCAGCTCTGGCGCATCACTTCAATAGCATTGCCTCGACTTTGAGTCAACGCAACGAACAATCAAACAGTTATAGCAATAGAGATGTCCTCAACATATCGGCCAACACTAACGGCCACTTAAGCTCTCAACTCTTCGGCCGATCCGATGAACCGCTTCCCGAACAGACCGAAGCCATGGCTCTGGTAGTGGCGCCGAAACGAAAGCGACATAAAGTGACGGACACTCGGATTACGCCGCGAACTGTGAGTCGCTTATTAGGCCAGGACTCGATGATCTGCAACAATCGCGAAGTCTCGTCGGTTTCACCTCCCGGTTCGGCTGGTTATCAAAGTCATGGTCCGCCGCAACCGCCCCCACCACTAGTCCCGGTTTCTCTGCCTACCTCTGTCGCCATTCCCAACCCAAGTCTGCATCAGACGGATCTGTTTAGTGGCGCAAACTTCCCGTTCGGAGAACACCCGCGACTTAGTCTGTTTGGTGATGACTCTGACCTCAACAGAGACAGCAAAAGCCATTCGGCGCACGCCGTGGCCTCTGCCGTCGCGCACGCGGCCGCTGCCCATCACTTGCATATGTTGGCGGCCAGTCGTGCCTCTCCCGACTCACTGCACGGATATCCCGGGACTGTCGTGTCGTCGCTCCAGTACGGAAGGGGTGGTTCGGACAACGGAAACGAAGGATCTGAGACTAACGAAACTCAAGTGTACGACCCGTCTATGCCTATGATATCCTTTTCCATTCATTTCACTCATTTAGACATTAATACCGATTTTTGATTCGCATTTGCTTTGCATTTATTTGATGTTTTAATATTGAATGACTCGTAGAATAGACTAAATTATTACTAAAAGTTTCAGTTTTGGGATTAAGATTATTAGAATAGTGAACAGACTGTAGGTATAGTAGGTATAGCCCATAACCTAATTGTTTTGAAAACATAATTTTCAACAAATATTTTCATCGCATATGCATTCAAAATGAAAATATTTGTGTATTAATCGAATTAATCGAAAATAACTAAAACCTAATTTAACGCAAAACTCAAGTCCATTATATCCTTAACTCCTGTGCACACCAGTACTCTAACTCCGATGCATCTGAGGAAAGCCAAACTGATGTTCTTCTTCGTGCGCTACCCGAGCTCTGCAATCCTGAAGATGTTCTTCCCGGACATAAAATTCAACAAGAACAATACGGCTCAACTCGTCAAATGGTTCTCCAATTTTCGGTGAGTTTATAGATTAATCTATTAGTGATTACTGAGTCAACAGTTGTTTTTTCTAAGCGATAGTCCGCCAGTTGTTAGTTCTTAATACCTAAGGTATGGGCAAATTGGATGAGTTTTTATGACTGGGCGACAGCTTGTATTAAATTAGGCGGATGTGCCTAATGAGAAATGACGAGTACTCTGAATGCAGGCATTCAATGAATAGTTGAAATTCCAGTCTTTTCTCTATTAATAAAAAGAGGGAAAGAGTTTTGCGTCTAATAGTTGTTTAGCTCTTTTTTATGCAAAACTCTCATTGAGTACATAAGAGTAAGAGGCAGAGCCATCAAGAGGTACGGATATCCGATCAAAACAGGCCAACACACAAACTAAGGTATTCTACTCTTGCATCACAAGTCATAATCAGAAAAATGTCATTTTTTTGTTTAGCGGATGACTATTGTGTGACAAAAAAAGTTTGAGTTTTAGCTTTAGTTTATTTGTCGGGCGTTTTGCGGATTGCGATAGATCTGAGAAAAGCAAATGAAACGCAATTTCAATGTCTCTTAAAATAAAAGCAGCTGTTTATCAGTCGACTGTTAATCAGGATGTGTTCGATGTATTCGGCCAATACTGGCCTATTAGTGCTGTGCTATTAGTTGGCGAAAAGGGGAAGTCTAGCTCTAATGTGATATCGAAATGAAAGTTTCAGAATTTCAGGTACTCTATGCCCTGCCCTACGTGTGCCCTATCTGTGCTCTGTTCTCTGTTCTCAATCCAAATGCGCTGTCAGTACTGGCACTCTAGCACTCGGTTACGGTCTAGAGATTGAGAAACAAAACTCAATATCCGAACTGATGAATAAACGGGATGCTGCTATGGCACAGGCAGCTCTGCCAGTGCTGTGTTGCTTATTTACTGTGCATACATGTATATTCTATCTCCTTTTCTCTTTTCGATTGGGTTTGTGTCTAAATATGCGTTTTTGGCACTGAACTGCTTGCTATGCTCTGCTTACCTCCAAAGGCCAGGTGTGCGCTCACCACTTGGCTGCAATGGATGGCTGTGTCATGATGCCTGGGCTCTGATGCCTGTGCTGTCGATTCATTTTAATATATTTGTTGCAGAAATAGAGAGAAGAGAAATAATAGCAAATATAACGATTCGGTCGCAATAGACACAAATTGTAAACAATAGCAAAACTTTATTCAATTGATAGACTTATTCATATGAATACAATGCGATGTTATGTTAATAATGGTATTCCAGAAAGAGTCGAATCGCGACCTCTTCTCTGTTTTTGGTTGCGATTAAAATTTGAGTTCAATTTGACAAATGATGACTTGTATGACTTGTATGGGATTGTGTTCAATGTTTTAAATCATCACTAATCAGGTGCGTCAACTCATTAGTTGCTTCTCTAAGCCTTTGGCATTCTCTCCTTATCAGTGCTAATGCACATTAGCCATAGCTCAGGCATAGGCGCACTTCGGCATAACTGCGTTCAGTGCAATCATTATTAGCGAATATAAGGACAATATTAAAGTGCAATAAGAAAGTCGAGTACAATAAACGCATAATAGATGTAATATATTGTCTAACAGTGCACTGTCTGTTGCGAACGGTTCCAATCATCACCTCTTCGCTCCTCTATGTGTTCGCGTCTTTAGCTATTAAAGTGTTGGCAAAGGCAGCCAACAGTCTAACAGTGCGCTAATACTGCATATAAAGCATATAAAGTTAACTTTCATTATGCATATTATCTCCAATCTCTAATCCCTTTGTCTAACGCGATGCCTCCCATTATTATCTGCTTTTTCTTAGGATTTAAAAATGTTCGTTAGATAAGAGACTTATTGTCATAGAGCCAGAGCAGAGCCAACAGCGCCTCTCCTATGCTTTCCTGCTATTTGCAAACTTACACTCCATTATGCCATACATTAAAACAGTATATAAATTGTTGTGCAATCGTAGCTCTGAATGGCTTGAATGCAAAACAATAGATATTCTGCAGAAATTGCATTGATTTCTATTGAAATAATTTGGCCGCGACTCGACTCACTCCACAATAGAGCCTAATCTATGTAATAGTTATTATTACGAGAGAAATACAGTCATCAATAAGTTGAGTGAAACAGAGTCGGACTGTATCTTAGCTCTGACTGTGTCTCTGCTTCAGTGTCTATGGCTATGGCAGGCAATGAGCGGTTTTGGCTTTTTCTTTAATGAGATTTGATTAATGATTAATTAGTCAGTCCTTTGTAATGAAGCGAACGATATGATAGTCGTATGAAAATTATTAGAGAAGAGAAGACTAAATGTGAAGATAAAACAGAGTAATGCAGAGCACAGGCAGAGCACAGGCAGAGCAGTGGCAAAGGCAAAGGAAAGGCAGTGAAACATCTATTTGGGAAAACGTATTTCCTCTTCAGGTCATTTCTAACCATTTGGTCGATTGTATTCACAACTTATTGCTTAAACACCAGCCGAACATCCGTCCCATATAATAGAGTTACACACCTTTGATAGCGTTAATTACAAAACATAACTCTTTCTCTATTATAAAATTCGTCATTTAATAAATGGCTTTTAGTAAACATAATACAGAATAACAAAACAAACAGTGATTTCGATAAAATAGAAACCCTTTTCTCATAAAAACAGCTCAAAAATCATTTATTAAGTTATTATCATATTCTGAATGCATAGTAATGTTAAGTTATTATCTGTTTTTCTTGTCTAATGTATTCTTATGTATTGTTTACAAACAGCGAATTTTATTACATCCAAATGGAGAAGTATGCGCGTCAGTCACTCAGTGAGGGCGTCAAGAATGCCGAAGAGCTACACGTCGGCCACGACTCGGAGCTGCTCAGAGTTCTCAATCTCCACTACAATCGCAACAATCACATCGATGTAAGTCAAAGACTCGTTAATGCGTTAATTCTTAAACTCAAATTCTATTTACTAAATGTCTATCCCTTTCCCTATCTATAGGTTCCGGAAAACTTTCGATACGTGAGCGAACAGACGCTGCGAGAGTTCTTCAAAGCCGTACAGTCGGGAAAGGATGCGGAGCAGTCCTGGAAGAAAGCTATCTATAAAGTGATCGCCAGACTCGACGACAACGTTCCCGAATACTTCAAATCTCCGAACTTCTTGGAACAGCTCGAGTGAGACGCCCAACCGCTCCAACTCGTCATTCGTTCGTTCGTTCAGTTCTTATAAATAATTAAATAATAATTATAATAAGAGATGGCATTGAATAAACCGTCCGATATATTAGTTCAACTTCGGCTGCTCTTCACTTACATTAGACAAATAGACAATTAATTATTCAACAGTTATATTATGATAGCCTATAATATTCAATGTTATTATTATTTCGACAAAAGACTACAAAACTTATCATTTTCTGACAAAAATGAAGAAAAGCTTTTTGAGTGCGAAAAACGAACTGAAACTCATTTGGGATATAATCAGAAGAATTGGTTCAATAGAGAAGCCGCTGTGCCTTCTATTCCATACAACTGTTTGACGAGATATTTACAAATTATTAATTCGAGTCATTTTGAGAATGAAATTCAAGAGAACTTATAACTGTTGGTCAAAAATTTTTTGTTATATAATATAAATAATATGTGTATCGAAAACACTAAACAAAACATATATTAATAGAATTGATGGACATATGAAAAATTATAAGTAAGAGAAAAATTAAGTCAAATATCAAGTTTTGAAACACAGTATTACTAGTCCGGTGTTAAACACATATATTTAACCCTCGATTCGAAAAGTATTCCTTATTTAAAGTTAAAGTCAATTGAAATTGAAATATCAAATTGATTATTACGATGAGTGCACTAGTCTTCGTCACTCATGTCATTGGAAATGATTCCGATTTTGTCTGATTGGACCCATGATGTGGTTATTCCGCCTTAATATTCACTTTTATTATTCTTATTATTACTATTATTAACATCTATTGAAAATTTATAATATATTATATATTTAGTGCACTTTTTCTCATATTTCTTCTCTCACTTTCTCAGCCGACAATTACTTTGTAATATATATAACAAATATTCCATTAAGTCATTCATTATTATGAATATTATTTTTATTGTTATTATTATATAAACGAACAAAAATGCCTTCTCTTCTCTCTATCTCTCTCTCTCAAACTCTTATCATATTTAGCTAAACAAAGACATTATAAATATATATATATATATATATATATCATCTATACATCTATGCATTCATTATATTATTGGTGTGTAATCATTGTAAGTACGACTTTTCAATAGACAATTTGCACAAACACTTAGACCAAAAATTGAGAGCACCCACAGATTTTTGATCCTAATAAACACCCAATCGTATAGCTCTGATAGATTGAAATTACGGCTAGTAGACCAAAGTATGTACTAAATTATCTCATATAAAGTTTAGATCATTTTTATTTATATCAAACCTATTTTTACTTGATTCGATTTAGTCATAACATTCCTCTTTTTATTGATTGTTTTATTCCTTTTTAATAATGATTGATAAGAAGCGCATATCAAAAAACAATAGATTATATAATATTTGAATTTCTTGAGTGTTGGCATCAGTTAGTATTGAAATTATATAAAGAATGACAACACAACTAGTCATACGTCATATCACAAACCGTATCATTCACTGCGTATTCTAATTAAGTTTAGAAATTGTATTCAAATACAGAAATCTTTTACTATTCTAATGAAAAGACTTACTTAAGGAATATATCATTATTAATGAAACAGAATTATGAAAACAACAATTGAATAAAATGACAACTTTTATGATTATTATTATTATTAAAATGTTAACTTTCTTGTATTATTGCTATTACTAATACATTTTCTGTCTATTTATGATAAATATTAAAAACTTTAAACAATCGAAATTAAACTAAATTTATATTCATTTTCTAGTCATTAAATTATAGCTAATTTTTTAATTATTTTATTTGCAAAAAATCTAAATAATATGAATAAGAATCTCAAAACTATAGAAAATCTCGGTATTTCTCAGTGTCTCTAATGCCTCGAATTAGGAATAAATTCAATTATTATTATTACGACTTAAACAGACTCTACGACTGTTGACCTTTAAATCATTGAATTAAATTAAATTATGATTTTAATTGATATATCAATACCACTGCTATTGAGACTTAACTATATTTTGAGTTTGAGTTACTGTAACCAAGAATTTGAAGAAATATGAGAAAAACATTAGTAATCAATAGGACTGTAAACACCAATTCATAGCTTTTAATGTTTAGATTTATGTCGATTTAAATTCTGTTTCAATGTCTATACCATCGCATGTGATAACGTAATAATCATATCAATCAATCAATCAATCAATTAGTCGATTAAAAGTTCATTTTGTGATATGAGAAGAATTTTTGCTTAAATTCTCAAAACAACAAATTGATTGAAATGAGTTTGAAATGTAATTTAGATTAAAAGCCACTAATTATTAGGTGTTTTGTGGAGATTATTGATTCATATAATTGTATTTTCACTGACAGACAATAAAATTGATAATATTTTTGAAACACATTTTCAGTATTAGTTGAACTAAATCTTGTTATAAAAATCGAGTTAATTGGTATTGATATGAGAACAACAATTAATTGATTTATCAAACATTCACTTAAAGGGGAGGATTGGTTGAGTCAGTCGTTAATCTGATTTATTATCAAATAATTGTTGTCTTTCTATAGACTTCGTGTGACATAAGGAATGTAAAGCAAAGTTAACATAAGAAACAGAAAATGTGTTTTTTCGTCACAATTGGATCGATTAGTAAACAGTTTGTAAGAGAAGCCAAACTCAGAGTCAATGAAAACTGTTATTTCCTGTCGATTGAGTCGATTTGTGCAGAGATTTGTGTCGATTGTGTCATAAGTGGCAACACTTACCTATTTATCTATTAAACAATTTCCTGAATTGTCTTAACTGTTCAATTGAGGGCTTCCTTCCTTATAAACGGTTATAAACAGTTATAAACTCACAAACACTTCTCAATCCGATCACTGATTCCACACAAACACAACTCTATTAAACTCGATATGCCTTTCCATTCCATCTCTTCATACGATTTGTTCACTCTTTTGACGTAATCTGAAGTGCCTTTCAGTATAAGAAGCATAAAATGAGATACAGATCGTAGGGCACAGACACACAAACACAACAAATCAAATGCTAAACGACATTCAATTTGGAAATTCTGATCCAAATTATTATTCAAAACGATTTACCATTTTTTACGAAACGCTATTTTATTGAATAACTGATCCGAACAACAGCTACAAAGGCATGAGTCGATCCGATATCCGTTCCCTAGTCTTCCCGATTTCCAAATTAATTCTTAAGCAACAAATTATTAATTAAGAAATTGTTTTAATTTTGTCATCAATTTTGACAATTCAAATATAATTGTAAATAATTGCATATAATATACAGTATGTCTAATGAATAGCTGGTCATCAGGTCATCAATCATTACCGAAGAGTTGGTTAATGACCTGAAAGTATCTGAAATCTATAAATATATATATAAATAGAAAAGTGAACTAATTATATATTATATAAATTGAAAGCTAACTGTAATTGATGTTTTGAACTTGATCAATATTTGCGACCAACACATCGATAAATAAATATGTTATTAAAACAAATTAACTATTAGTCAATTACTGGTGTTATATATAAATAATTATTTATCGAATAATCCATTTGATGACTGCATTCCACAGATTGAAAATTATATGAATATTAATCTTATTTAAACGTTATTTTAATTTAACAAAAAAGACATTTTAACTAA
>JAQIYC010000810.1:0-11409 GCA_034699545.1 Porobelba spinosa | reverse complement strand
TTTATCTATTTTGGGATAAGATAAATTTAGGGGATGTGTTAAAATAAAAATCCGAATAAAACTCTTTCTGGTTATAATTTAATACATGTATTTACTACAATGTAATCAGTATTCAATCCCTCGAATCTATTCCAATAATAAAGTTTTAAATTGTAATCAACAAATAGTAACTCATTTTATATGTTTTTGAAAACATTTTATTTTCAATTCAGTCAAAAAATCAATAGAAATCTTACAAATTCTGAGCCATAAAACTCATTCGTTTTTGGATTTAGTTTCGGATACACTGTATATACAAAATAGTGATAAAGACTTTGGTTTTCAAATTTAAAATTCATATCAAATGTTAGTTTCGTAATGAGATTCGCAATAAATCGAATTAAACGGCAATTAAAGAAATCTATTTTTAAAGACTATTAACAAAATCAAATCAAATTAAAAACTGAACACAAATTAAGGGAAAGATTAATAAAAGAAATTAAAGGATTTAAAACTAAAAACAATTTATTATAATTTTAACAATAATTAGTAAAAAAATAATTTAATTTAAGAATTTTTATTCAGTTTCGGCGCCTTTACGTCGATTTCAATATATCTATAAACATATCGATAGGTGAGCGCCCATACACTGACGGCCCAAACGGCGGCCACAAGTTTCTGGAACATTGTGTGATAGAAGAGTGAGGTCTGGACTAACATGAAGTCCCAAATGAGTGATAAGATTGTAATCAAAACAAACAGAACTCTAAGCGCTTCCGAATACTGGTTGTAGAGCCGCCACTGCTTCTCATTCGGCGTTTTGTCTTCGCGTTTGTTCTTCATTTGTTGGAACAACTCGTGACCGAATGGTTCCCAACCGAACATAACAGCGCACTCTTCGATCAGAATTAGGTTCGAATAGATTAACAGAAATGTGTGACCACTTATGTCAAACCCAGGGATCCATTTGTGGCCATTTCGTAGACAATTCGACTTCAATTGATTGCCTAAAACAGAATTACCGGTAAAAGTATTTTAGTTTATATTTAACGTAATTTAAAAAATAATTATATATTTTTGTAAAACAATTTCCTTAAACCCAACAAATTATTTAAGAAAAGTTTAAACTATATATAAGACAATGTTTGGCCGATTGCCAAAGGAATAAGAATTTGTGATTAAGTTTAGTTCAAAATGGGTTTAAAAAGTATTAAAAACTTTAGACAAATAATGAATAAACATCTGAAGCACTGAATACCTGCTTCGATGGACAGACAGGAACCGGTCATGTCTTCAAACATAAAGAACATATTCGTTGATATAAACCAAACGGAAGTATTGATCAAAAGTCTCAACAGTTGTCGCGTTCGGAGATATGACAACAATTGCCGTAATTTTGTTGATTTAGTACTGCTTTCGGTATTCATTTGAATTGAGTTCTGTTTGTCGTCTTTGAGTATAACTGAAGTCAATGTCATTATCGGAAACGTCAATAAAGTGGTCCAAAACCACCCGATTTTGACAAACCATTGGTTCAAAAGATTAGTTTTTTGTATTTTAAACATAAAAGATCTGGTTATAAGTGGCGCGAAATCGTTGAGTAGACCACCGATCAGCACAAGACATAAGTAGACTATCAGTCGCTTTTGGATTAACTCATTGTTTGTTATTTTGCGACAAATGCCTGAAATTCAAACAAAACACTAATTATTGTCTATTTTTAGAGTAACTTATAGTAGAGATAATACCCATCGAAATCATGGCCACGACGTGAGTCAAAGAGGTATTCGTTTCGATGTATTTCTGTTTCATTTGTTGATTATTCGACTCTTTATTATCGATCGTCGGTTGCGTCGACTGTCGACTGAATTTCAATAAATTTGATTGATTTGAATGAATCGACGGACGACTCAATTGCTTTCGAGCCGTCGTTTTCATTGTTTTATTCGGATTTCGCTTTAATTTTACGACAAATTAATTATATTTTCAAAAAATTAGTTTAAATTAAATCAATATTTAGTTAATTTCGATCGAAATGCGGAAACAATTCACAATTAGATTAAATAAATAAAAAATAGTTTTACATTGAATTCACATTATTTTAATTATTACACAAACATTACATTCATTACGTAATTGCTTTTGAATTCAATTTTGTAGACATTGTTGATGTAATTTAGCTTTAAATGCGGTATAAGAATCGAAGCCTAACTGTAATATTGCATATGAATCGTCACACAATTTGTGTGTATTTCCCCGATCAGGCTCTGAGACTCTCTCTCTCTCTCTCTCTCTCTCTCTCTCTCTCTCTCTCTCTCTCTCTCTCTCTCTCTCTCTCTCCCGGTTGCAGTCGACCAATAGAAACACTTTTAATGTACTACTGATGTGAGAAGTTCTAAGTTTTTTAACATTTATTGAATTGTCTAATGATTACAGACATTACAGGTATGTTACAGTTACAGTAGTCAAAACATACCTTGGTTGTATTTTTTATTTATTAATATTTTGAATTAATTTTGGGTTCATTTAATTAATTGCAAAGTGGTTTTAACAATAAAACACGTAGCTTTATTTATTAATAATAAATTGTTATTACGAGTTTATAAACAGTTTAATTAATTATAATTCAGAATTAATTTTGTTTAAAAACTTTAATTGTTCAAATACATAAATACATTTTATCGGTTGTCTTATAATTTAAAATTGCATTTTAATATGTAAAAATTAAAAAATTGAACGCATGACTCAGTTTTTGATAATCAATGATAAATTAGTTTTAATTTAACTTTTAAGTAATTTTACTAATAGGCAAGACCAATTTAATTTATGCAAAAATGTATCAAAAATTAGATGTAAATATATTTGTTTATTAAAAAAATTATTACAACTTGGAAAGAATAATGTTTTTACATAAAATACTCAAATAGTGTCCAGGACCACTCAATACTACAGGATAAAGAATATGCGATCAAAATTGCAAAGTTTGTTATGAATAGGCGTTAAGTGTATATAGTTAGGGATCACATGACTTGTTGCGGACTCGCAGTTGTACCTCACGTGACGTCAAGATGACGTGAGAGCCTCCGCCGCCGCAGTCCCTATCGCCTAACTATAGCGAAATATAGAAATGCCATAACTCTAGAAATGAGAAGAACTGACGGCCCTATGCGAGCCATTACACTGCGAGCCATCACTTCTGCACTCGATTGCAGTCACTTTCAGTTTAGCCCTATCTCTGATCCGATAGCTATAAAAAGTTCGCTTTTCGTCCAATACTTGTCCGAAATAACTGAGCGATACGTGAAATCCCTTCGATTTATAGACTCTCTCTTTGAGTCGACTAATTGTGTCGAACGGTTCCAAAAGATAACTTATATTTTCCGAAAATAAGATTATGTCGACTTTGATCGGCCGCTTCACTAATAAGAAATTTGTTGATTCGATCGAATAGTCTTCAAGTGTTTTCTCATTATCTAAGAGTTGTTTGCCGTAGAACAGGCACTGGGAGTCTAACGGCATGTCCTCCTGTTCCTCTATTCTTGATTTGATGTTCCGAATCGGTTCGCGAAGATTAGCGAACAATTCGATTGTTTTGTTTTTGTGGTCGACTTCTATGCTTATGGTTCGCATTGGACTCGATGTCTGTCTAATCGCACAGTTGTCTACAGTTTTCACATTTGTTTCTCTATTATCTCTATTTGCGTCTAAAATAATATAATAAAAATTTATACATAATTTAAATTAATAATTAGATACCAATGTCCAAGTCCTGCGCTAAACATATTTGAAGGGATGAGAGCTTTGAAACCAAAACATCAAACTTAGTCTCAATGACTGCACATCTTCTCTCCAACGCTTCAGTTGTTTCGCATTTCTGTTCCAAAGTCTCAACTCTTTTCTGCAATTCTTTGATCTCTTTTTCTGCGAATTTCTCTAATTTTTTCATTTTTTCGTTTTGGTTCTCAATGTGATTGAGAATGTCTTCGAGGACACAGTTGTGGTCGAGTTTCTGCTTTGAAGTCAACATAAGTCCACAGCCTTTCTCGCAGACGAACGACTTGTCGGGATTGAAGTTGCAATGACTCGCATGCGATGCCAATGACTCCAAAGTAATGACTGAATTACAGCCAAATTCATTGAAATCACATCTTATTTCTAATCGATTCAAAAAGCTGTGCAATAGTCTTGAGGCGGGTTTGAGGCTTTCGGGGGTTATGTCTCGTCTATCGATCGGACATTTCGATTGTCTGACAAAGTTTAATAATACTCATTCATTATTATTATTACAACTTATTTCATTCTTGACATTTACTGATTTTATTTCAACTGGCTTAGTGTACATAACTTGTACAATATAAAATATAAGATTTCCAAGATATAAACTATAACCCGATTTTATTGTTGTCTGGTTACTAAACTATAGTACAAGTTATTTTGTTAATTAAATTATTTTTAAATTAACATTTTTATTTATTATGTAATTGTATTTAATTTAATTAATTAAAAATTATTTATTAAATATCTAAAAACTAATTAATAAATAAAATTAATGAAATGTATTAATTTAAAATTAAAAGCATTGAATAAAGATCAATTGTTATGTTTAATATAAATTATCGATTATTACCTCTTAATCCACTCCTGAATGCATTCGGAACAGAAAGTGTGTTCGCATTCGCTTATTTGAACCGCATTTTGAAGAACTCCACAACAAATACTACACTTTAACTCGTCGTCTATTTTCGAGACAAACTTTTCCAATTCAAAGCCCATTATTACAACATTTGTCAAAATTTCAATTATTTTTATTTATTACAAAACGGAAGTGTTAGACAAATCTTGAAAACAGTGAGCGTTAGAAAAATATTGAATTACTATTTCTATAGAAACTGATTAGATATACAATATTTATAGGAATTAAAAAACTATATTTCGTATGAATGGTAGTAATGAAAATAAAAGTGTTTATAACATATTTATTGCACTAATTATTTTTTCTAAGCTGTGTTGTTACTTTCTGACAAATTTATACTCGGATATTTAAACTTATGGTTTATTGTATTTAAAATTTTTAAATAGTTTATTTAAACTTTTAAAAATTAATTTTGGGTTGAATATATGATTTAATTTTACAAATTAATTGTAGCCAAGATAAATACTGTACTGGAACAATTTATATAGCATTATTACTGTATACTGCATTACTTTTGGAAAAACTTACTTTTTTATATTTGATTAATAAAATTGTTAACATAAAAAATAAAAATTTTCATTGTTCTCTGACTAAAAATTAAATAAAATTTAGTTTACTGTTAAAATAAAATCTTCAAGCTTGAAAATTTGGTCTCTGACCCTTCCCCAGGATCTTTGAGCCAAAGAGGACCCCTTTAAAACGAACCAAAAGCGCCGTCAAATTTTTAAAAACTTTTTGGCCTAGTTTATTGCTAAAACGGGATTAAATTTCAGTTTGAATTGTTATAAATTAGTGAACATGAGATTTATATTTTTGCCAACCCCTATCATGACAGCACCCAGGATTTTGATTAAAAAATTTTGAATCAACCCACCCATAACTCCCCCTAACTTCGAAGTCACCGACATCCCTCATATTAAGTTTATATTAGCAATTTAAGTTAAACTTAACTTTGTATTTGATATGTTTAAAAATACCGGCAACTTAAAATTTGTAAAACAGTCTTGCACACAATATAAGTTATATTGATTCACCATCATGCACTAGTTAAATATTGCATATAAATAATCCATGTTTATATATACTGTATATTTAAAACCTTCAATCCATAACTGGATACTAATTTGAATGATTGCAGATTCAATAAACAATTTAACATTTAATTTTTTCATTGAAATGTGAGATTTTGCAAAAATTTAATTATCACTTTTGTGACTTATATTTGTGAATATTGTTATAAATCAAATAAGTAGAATAAGTAGATATTTTTTAAATTAATGACAACATTAATGTATATTAATTTGTTTAACAAATTAAACCATAATTTTACTAGAATTCAATCTATGCAAAACAACATGATATAAGATCTAAAAATTTTCAAATATTCGAATAATTTTACTATGCTTTAGAAATTTGCTTGAAATGCATAAATTTCATATTTGTCATCGCTAACTAATGATTAGAATGCGATTAACCGATAGAACTATTATTAATCATAAAAACTCTCCACTTGTTTGCAATCACCGCATCTTCACTAAAAAAGTCCAATTCGAGCCACAGCTGTGTTTTGTTAACAAATTTTTTCTCATCTCTAAAATTCCGGTATTTTTGTATATAAGTTATAAACTCTAATGTATTTCTTAAATAGTAACTTAAATAAAAACTAATCCAAAGTCAAGCTATCCGTAGGTTCGGACAACTGTGTCAACAGTCAGTACAACAATATATAATTTAGCGCTGGTGGTAGTGGTGGTAGTGGTGCTGCACTGGTAGTTTCAGTACTGGTGTTCTTGCGAGAAAAGGGACTGTAAAGGGACAGCACATCTGCAAACACGTCATTCTTCGGTTTGAAAACTAAGCAAATCATGTAAATAGAGAATACATACAATAAACTACATTATTTAAAAGTGACCTCCATATAGTGAACACAAGACCCGGGACTTCGATTCCATAAATCAATACAACAGGTCCGACACTTTCAGATTAAAAAACTTTTTTTCTCTAAATAATAAAAATTTCAAATAATTTAATTGATTGCAAAAAATTGTTTGCATAGAATAGCCGCTCGATTACAATCAATGCAAACAATTACAATCGAAAAAATGCTTTTGCAAATACACTGAAAGTGTTTGGATTTATGTATTTTAAGTCTATATTTATTTTTAAAACTTCTTTTCAAATTTGTTTTCAATAAATAAAAACTTTTCTCTCTTTACGTATTCATACAAATTCTGTTTGACTACAGACTTAAGTCAATACGAAATTAATTGACAAATAAATCCAAACAATTATCTTAATAAAGATTTGCTAATTTCAGTTCAAATGCAGTAATTCTCTCATTTGAATGCCATTAATGCAAAACAACTTAAATATTAATACTATTGTAATATATTCTGTATTCAAATATTATTTTATGTGATTTCAATTGACACAAAACTGGTATTGAAATAATTGTTAAATAAACAGCAATTATAATGAGTTATCGGTCACCTAAATATGGATCAATAAAAAAGGTCTTTCCCTTCAAGGGATGCAATAGTTTTTTAACAAATTTCTTTTGGAAGCGATGAAAATCTTTAATATCTATTCTGAGTCACGTTATACTGTATATAGAAATAGTGAATAACACGACATAAGGCCTGACAATAGGTGTCAGTTATATAATAAATTTTTGTTGTTGAAATATTATCCTGGCTAATGGTTTGAGCATTCAGACAAAAATTTAGATTTCAAATTAAAGATTAAAAACTCTTCATCACTTAAAAATACTTCATTTATTAAACTTAATTTTAAAAATAGAAATCTTAAGAAAACATTTAAAAATTCAAATGCCATTCGAGAGATGAAAAAAAGTTTTTAGTTTTTAGTCGATTTTTCTTCTATCATATGATATGATATTATAGAGTGAATCCATATTTATATTATTATAGAGTAGAGAAAACTTTATGATTGAATGAATGCTAAACTTAGCAGAAAAATATTTTTTTCTCCCTGTCATCAAATGGATGGGTAACTAAGGTAACGTCAGGTTCAGTTTACCAGTTCCACCAATTATTCGCATTTTCAATCTAACTCTATATATGTTTAAATGAGTAACTTTTCGAACAAACTCTTCTTTTCGTATAAATAGATTTTATAATTAAAATAATTTATTTGGAATAAAATGAATATTTTAATAATCTGTTGTTAACTAAATCTAGTTATGCATCAATTGATTATAATTATTATACAAATACGTAGTTATTTATCAATAAATTCCGCTCTGTTTAGGAATATGCTTGCTCAGATTTGATAAATTCTTTGCATTGATTATTGTTCTTACAGTACAAATAGAGTTAGATTCATGTCATTTAAAAATAAATATTAATTGTCTATTAGAATGAATTCTTCGTTTTTTATAATTCAAAAATTAATTTATTTTTATTTTAAATCATTTGATTATTTTTATGATTCGATCGACTAGTTTTGAATCGAATGGCAAAAAAATACAAAAATTCTTTGCCATAACTTAATTACACAATTAATATAATTTATAATTAATTAGAAATTCATTTAAAATAAAGTTTAGAATTATTTTTATAAATTTAAGCAAAACTTTCGTAACAATAGTAAAAATCAAAACCTTATTAAATTGAAAAACAAGAAAAAGTTAAAAAATATTTTCTCCAATTTTTGCTCTTGTTCAGTTTGTCAATTATATAAAAATAATTAAAGGATAAAAGTTTTATCTCAATTCTAAAAAATGAATTTCAATTAATAACTCGTGGTTTTTGTTAATTACATTTTGGTTTTCAGTGTTTGTTATTCTGAAAAATGATTATTAAAATTATTTAAAACTATTCGTTAATCTAAACGACTCATACGAATATGACTTTTCGTAATAATCAATAATAAAAATCTATTTACAGCTAAAATCCCTGTAGTCTAAAAAATTTGGTCTAAATTATTCATTAAATATAAAATTCTTACTTTAATGTCAACAACATTTGAATTTTAGTTCAATTAATATCAATAATAATTATAATTCTCTAATAATAAGTAAAATAGAAATAAATTCATTGAACATAACCGCTCGCGAAGTGTTGGTATTGCTGTGCGTCCACTATCACCGACGTATAGGGAGAGCCGGCGAGTGAGCCGTTCCTCTCTTCCCTCAGACTCGCGTTGTTCGACACATTTGATGGGTTCGTAAGGAATGGTGTGTTTGGATTTGTGGCGGTAGAGCCCGTTTGGCTACTTTCGGTGAAATACTTTAAATGACTAGCGTTTGTCGTATAGGAGCCGTCGTATCGGATAACTGTGGACTTGCCGTTTAGGTCATTCCCATTGATTGCACTTAAGTCTGATGGCGATGACGAAGAACATGAAGAGTTGGATGAGATGTCGCTGGTGTTGGTCAACGGTTTGATGTATTGCATGTATGCGTCGTTTGCATTAGCGCTCAGTAGGTCTGCGCTGTTGTTGTTCTCCGGTTCCGAATACACATTTCGGAGCAGCACTTCGGCGAAGATGTTCCTCCCGTTCCTCATCGATGGTATTAATGAATTAATTCGTTGTATGTCTTCGGAGTCAGAGTTTGTGTGTCTTTGAGAACTCAAAACATGATTTTCTGAATAATTGGCAACACTTTCGTCATTAGTAGCAGTCATTGTCTGCCCGTTCTCTGAGGACGTGTTGGACTCGTGGAAAGCCTCTAATTGGCAGTAGGGCTGGTATGTGAGCTCGTGTGTGATGAGAGCGGGTGCTGTTCTGTACTTATGGTTCTCTTCTTGGGATTCACTGAAATACGAATTGTATAGACTATTGTCGTAATTGAATGCATAGCTTATGGATCGGTTAGCGTTCCATTGCGTTCCCCTCTCCTCATAGACACCGAAATTCATACATTGATTGCTATTAAGTTCACTAAAGTTCGGAACAACTGCTTCTATTGCCGTCAGCTGACTATCAGCTGCAAAGTTATCATTAGAAGTGTTGGCAACTGTAGTATAGGGAGACCTCCTATTGTTTCGACTTCGAGTGGGCTTTGATTTTGCTGTGAAATCACAAACCAATCAATTATTCAATTGTTTTGTTCACATATTGTGGCAAATATTGTGCGGAATATAGGCTTTGATTGAGTACTCACTTGTTCTACAAGTTGTCAACGAATTGCTATTTATGTTATTATTACTAATTTTATTACTAATACTATTACTACTATTCATATGATTATTACTGGTAGTGTTAGCACCGGCACCGGCACCGGCACTCGCACTCGCTTCAGAGCTACCGTTTTCGATGCTAATGACGGAACTGGAAGAACTATACGTTAATGACTCGCGATTATAGTTGCTTTCAATTTGATCAAGTTGCAATTGACATTCTTTCACTTCGGGTTCACTATAATTCAATGTTTTTTAAAAGATAACAGAATTTAGTGTTATTTCGATTCAATTCTATTGATAATTCACTTCTAATGCTATTAACTCTTTATAAGTTCCAGATTTGTCAATAAGTACTAAACAAATATTGAGAGCAAGTCTTACCTCAAAACGTAATTCACACTAACAATACAGTGGGGTCGGGAGGATCGGCTGTTATGTACAATTGTGGCGTACGATTGCATCCAAACCCAACCGTGAGGTTTCGACATAAACCGATAATATCTTGTGGTCACCTGTCCTTTGGTCAACACTTTGCAAAAAATATGGAATTTTGTCAAAATTGGTTTCAAATATAACTTATTTCAACTGCAAATCAAATAACATATTCGATGAATAGAAAAGTTAGTATTTTTGGTCAAAATTTAATTTAAATTAAATAAATTTAAAAGAATAGAACCATTTGAACAAAATTATAATTAAGAATTTTAAAGAATATCTAATCTAAAAATGAAATAAATCAATGCTCACGAGTTTGATGTGAAAATCTCATGTTTTGTATATCACTTCCATGAATGTAATGGTAAAGTGTTTTCTCTATCAGATCCTGTGGTTCATAGCCAGTCAACTGCGCGACTCTTCAATCAAATATTCAAAAGTAAAACCTTTTGGAAAATGCAGTTCAAATCTGATTCATACCTCGCGTCCAAAAATATCAATTTGAGATCTAAACTGGCCCGGAACATAAACATATTCGTATACATTTTAATTTCAGTGATTGCACTGGGAGGTAAGGAATGGCCGACGGCTACCAATCCTAAGTTTTGATAACAGACATCATAAGGCGACTGATCCATACTGTAGTGCTTCACTTTGAGATATCCGCTACAGTGAATCACCTAAACAGTGAACAATAAACATTCAATTGCTGTTTATTATGAGTTTAGCATATCTTCAATAAGTATTGGATAATAATTGGATTAAAAAGAATTACTAAAAATATTACCGAAACTCTATACTCTCTAAACGACTCAATCAAATGAATCTAATGATTGCATTACTTAAGTTAGGGATGTGCAAAGAGGGGGTCATGGAAAAATATCCCCCAGACGAAAATTTTTTAAAATACCTCCCCCCCCCCCACCCAGACGCGAAGTCAGGTACCCTCTTCTAAAAATTTTTAGAGGTTTTCCGAAAAA
Source organism: Porobelba spinosa (assembly GCA_034699545.1). Taxonomy (NCBI): domain Eukaryota; kingdom Metazoa; phylum Arthropoda; class Arachnida; order Sarcoptiformes; family Damaeidae; genus Porobelba; species Porobelba spinosa. The sequence continues at coordinate 175 of JAQIYC010000810.1, read as the reverse complement.
TAGTGTATTTTTTGGGGATTTTTTCCGAAAAATCAACGTATTTTTGGGGGGTTTTCCAAAAAATAATGTAATTTATGGCTAAATTGAGGTTAAATCCAGTTAAATCAACTAAATTCAGTTAAAGTTGGCCCTAATTTAGGGGCAAATAACGTTTAAAACGCGTTTTAGGCAAAAT
>JAQIYC010000809.1:0-11416 GCA_034699545.1 Porobelba spinosa | reverse complement strand
ATCCGTGGCCAAAATCCATGACTGAAAGAGTGTGTTATCGACCATCACTTGCTGTCGATTCCTGTCTTTCGAATGACGGATCAGCACTTTATGCGTCTTATTGTTTGTGCTTTAATCAAAAGCAATTTTTATTTGTAATTGTTTAAATAGTTTTCAGTTTTATTGAAAGGTTTCAAAAATTTAATTTCAAAAATCGCGTTCAAGTAATAGGAATAACTCTCACTGTTTGTCCTGTAGTATAGAATTGGTTGCCCTATGGTATGAGTCGACAGTATATATGCAGTCATTATCCCATCGATTGTTAGACGAATAGATTGCGTCCCAACGACCGCTCAACTGATCCATAGAATTAACTTTAAGTTTAAATACGTAAAAGTGAAACACATATCAAATATCAAACCCGTTTGAAGTCAATGTTCGTTTGGGCGAAACCATCCAAATCGGGACAAATTTCATTGTCTTTAGGCCCGGTTTGCGATTCGTCGTTACAAACGGGTAAATCATTCGACTCGTTATAAACGGGTTTCAAGTAATTGATTAATTCGGTGATCATTGCGTAGACATGTTGTCGACATTTATTCGATATTAATGTTTGAAAGTTCGCTAAATCGAAGCCTTTCGTCGAATTGATTCGAGTCAAGAGTTTTAGGTTTTCTAGAATTTAGTTTAATTTAAATAAATTATTTACAAAATTGTATAAATTACCAAGAGCATAAAACCGTACAAACTTACCATGAATGCCCATTCCGTTATTGTCGAAGTTTTCTCGACACGAGTAGATGATCATATGCTCGTGATAATCGGTGTAGAGCACAGCTACCAGTGCGCGCTTACCATCTAATACCTGATCTAGGTAATTGCTGTTTTCAATCGGTGCTTCACTTCCCTTCGAAACCAGTTTTGAGGAAAAACTAAAAATTAAGTTAAGATTATATCCGAACAAATTCACTGCAAATACTGCATTAATAATTTAAACTGATTAAAATATTTATTTAGCAATTACCTTGTTCGGATGTATAATCTATCAACTTTGTCGACCAACTCGATTGTGTCGAATTGGCTATTGTTCGGGTAAACTGAATTGGCATACATTACCTGTTGTTTATTTAAAAATTTTAATTGTATTTTAAATTTTCTAAATGTTATAATCGCACTAACCCTCCAAACGCCGGCCATTTTATGTATGTCTGGTTCCATCAAATCTTTTTGATCGAAATTCAGACAATGTCTGTTCAGAACATTAATGGCATCCGGTTTAGCCGTAACTGCTTTTTTCGATTCTTAAGAAATTGAGTTTTTGAGAATTATTGTATAACAATATTTTTATTTAAATATATTTTATGAGTATTTACTCGGTTTTAGTTTATTTTTCTGACAATTCCTGTTAAGAATATCGCAATTAATGGGTCGTATATTCGACACTAAATCAGCGATCTTTGCCAAAGCCGTCGGTTTTGCAAACTTTTCTAATTTAGTCAAATAGACCTCCAGATCGGTTCCGCCACTTGTGTTGGTATAGGATATGAAACGTAATAATTCTGCAAAACAACTGATAATTTAGTTTTTGTTCAACAGATTAGTAAACAATACTTAGAGTCAATTGTATACCTTTGCCAGTAATGACACCATTTATCTCATTCTCTTCACACCTGTACTCAACCGAATGAATGCCATCGTAGAAGAGTGAGGCAGCAATGCCTCGCCTGCCAGTGCTCGACATGGTTTGGATCCATTTCGAGCCATCGATTTGGAATTCATCGACTGTTTCGACCAAATCATTGTTTAGGCTATTATTTGAAAGTTTAAGAATAGGTTTTGTTTTAAGATATTGAGGCATAAAATGTGTAATTTTCAAACAACTGACTAAAGCTTATATTTATAAATATCTCTTCCATTAAAATCATATTCAAAGCTATCGATTCGGTAATTAATATTCGGCGATCGCGTCGACCAATCGATAACACCATAACCTTTGGCCTGAATTGAGTTGAGTTTAAGTTATTAATTATTAACAACAAAATCAAAGTATTTACCGCCGATTGCTTTGATGTGTCAACGAGTTCGCTGTCGTCAAACATATGGCAGTTCCCCTTCGCCAGCGATCCGAACACCTCCTCATCCTCTTTATCGCTAAACTCTTTGCCGACAAGAAGTTTATTGACTTTTTTAGTTGATATACCTTTTGATAGGAATTTATAGTACACTTCGTCGATGAATGACAGCCTCTCTCTGCCGGCGCTCTGAGGAATAGCTCTGTGATCTGATTTGCCGATCAATGGCTTTGAATCTTCGCCAACAATATTGTAGTCGAATGGCAACAACCGATTCATCAATTGATAAATTTTAACCAATGTTTTCGGCTGTAAATTATTTACCAAAACATCGATATAATTGTTGAGATTTCTCGATACCGTCGATGTGTTTCGCGACAATAAAACCAAAACCTCTGGAAATGAAAATAGAATTTATATTAACCTTAATTGCCATTTATGGCACAATTTAATACCATTGCCAGCAATCGATTCGTCCAATTCGTTCTCCGCACACATGTGAGCAATCATATAATTGTCGTAATCCGTCCATAAAATCGTATGCCTTTCCCGTCTGCCCTTATCGTGGCCTACATTATGAAAGAACTTGTGGTCGCGAACCGGAAACGTATAACTCTTTTCCACGAGTAAAGTCTTTTGGCTATGAATTGGCAAAAAATACAATAATATTAATGTTTAAAAAGTTATACATTTTGTTCACAAACTTTGCAAAATCGGTATAATATTGGGAAGCAATGACTGGATAGCGATTGCCTTCCATTGCTAGATCTACCAGAAGTGAACCCATAATCGGAACGGTGCCCACCCAGTTAGACCAGTCCATACGCCAACCCCCGATTAGCTGATAGGCATATATTGTTTGAGTCTTTTATATTTTAATATTTTTATTTAAATATATAAATACTTTTTGATGGTCGACATCAAACAGTTCCGACTCATCGAAATATTTGCAATTCTGGTTCAATGCCTCGAATACCTCTTCGTCGGACCTCTTACTGATCGCTCGTTTTTTGTGAATTCTCTCTTCGAAACGCATTTTCGGTGAAAAGTATTTATTTAAAACCGATTTCATTGGTTCGACTGCGAGATTCGTATCGAAACATCCGGTCATAACTGGGTTTAGTTTTTCGATTAAATCCGATATTTTTTGCCACGTCTTTGGACTCAAGTGAGTGGACATGAATTCGAGATAACTGAACCAATCGCGAGGTTTTCGCAAGTTTTCGGTTGAATAGAGTCTCAAAATTTCTAAAAAGACAAAAATAGAACTTATTCTACAATTAAGACATTTATAAATTTCAAAACCATTTGCTGTAAGATTTCCGTTGACATCGAACTCATCGCAAGAGTAAACAATTCGGTAGTCATTGGTCGCCAATAGTTCTATAACTCGGGAACGCCTGCCGTCGACGAAAGACCAGAAGAGTTGGTCTTTTTTGTCGTAATAATAGTTTGCATTCGTCAACAAACTATCTCTTGTACTGAATTAGCGGCAAATTATTGAAATAGTAATAAGTTATAAATTCTTGGATTGAATGTAGGGATACGCAAGATCAGCCAGCTCAGGGGGATCAGGTAGGATAAAATGGCGATTTTTTTTCTTAAAAATTCCTAGGGCAGGATTTACTAGGATATAATCCAAAAGGGTCATGGTGACAATTTCTTAGCGCTAAAACATTATTTTAACTAAATTTAACCTAAATTAACCGGATTTATACTGGATCTAGGTTAAAATCCACATAATTTTAAAAAAAGGTATGCCAGCCGCTGTCTAATAGGAGGAGGGGAATAATATATTTAATAGCTTAGCCTAGATATAGCCTAGATTTTTTGGACCTAGGGGTGATAATCGACTTATCCCTCCTTGCGCATCCCTAAATAAAATAAAAAATTTTTTACTATAAGGAGATGTCGTATTCAAAAGTTGACTCTTTCTTAATCACGACTCTATCGACGGCTAATTTGTTGTACATATAAGACGAGTAATCGAGTGTCCAGTTTCTCGGGATCTAAAGTTTAAACAATTAGTCAGTGATTGGCGATTATACTATTGGTTGTAATTAATAATTAAAATTAAGACAAATCGTTATTACTGTCGAGACGTCTGAGTAAATCATTTCCTCTTCAGTGAAATGTCGACACGATTTGCTCAGAAAATTATAGACGTCTTTGTCGGAACCGCCGGACAAATGGTTTTCCATCTGATATCTGCCGATTCGTTTCGACACCGAATTGTATAGAATTTGTCCGAAATTCTCGAAATGTCTGTTTTCGTAGTTATTTAATCGACCGATAAATCCAATCACTTTATTCAATGCGATTTCGGGAATATCATTGAAAACTTCCGAAAAATCATTTTTCATTTTTGAGACCAGCGGTGAATTCGGTCGTAGGAATAGAGTCAACATTTCTATTGATAATAAAACATTGGTTATACCAATAAATAATTTAAACCATTTTCATTAGAAATAGTGATTTTGTAAAAACAAATCGACAGTTCATACCATTCACTCTAATTATTCCGTTGTCTTCGCTCTGAGAACACGAGTATTTCAAATGATATGAGTTATAGTCGACTCCAATGACGGCTTCATTGGCTACAATTTGGCCGCAATTCGTATTTAACAAATTTGAGCCATTTATGTGAAACGTATTGCAGATATAGTGTTGCGAATTGTGTTTAGAGCTAAACATTTAGTTTAAATTATTAGTTTATAAGTTGATGTTATGATTGATAAACTAATTACAAAATTTTCGATTCCATTATGTTTTTATGCGGATCTGCGGTAATAATCCTATAGTCAGAGAACATCGTCTGTTGACCAGATGTGTCCAAATACTGATCCCATTGTCCAGCCATTCGCGAAATATCCAAATTCACAATTTCCGAGTCGTGAAAGTGTATGCAATTGTCCGATAATATATGCGTTTCTGAAATAGATTTTAGTTATAAATTATCAAAATATTTAATTCTTTAAAAAATTAATTTGGTTATAGTTACGAAATTTATGATTGACCAAGCACTGATATTGAGTTACTGGACTCAATTTGTCAGTTATTTTCAATTCCGTTGCAATTCTCTCAGCTTTCTCTCTGATTATATCGTTTAGCGAACATTCCCGGGAATAGACTCCGAGTTTTTCTAAGCAATTATAATAATAATAATAATAATAATAATAATAATAATAATAATAATAATAATAATAATAATAATAATAATAATAATAACAATATTACGATTTATATTAGTTTAATAACTTTGTTAAACAAAATGAATAAAATTTGTAAATTATACCGATTTTGGAAAGAGATCCGTCGAATTCGATACACTTATAGAAAATCAAATGATTTGCGTAATCGACATCGAAAATAGCGAATTGAAATTCTCCGATATCTCGATGACTGTCACTAATGGCCACCAAATATCCGGTGTCTGCGTCGAGTCTCACCTCTGTTCGGCTCACTTTCTCGTCGTTTCTGTATTTGATTAAGAAATTACAGTTTTGTTTAATTTTTAACAACAAATATGTGTAGTTTGGGATAGGGTAGATTTTGAAGTTAAAAAAGGAATGTCTTGTTCGTTTTCGACTGACTTGTAGAATTTTGGCTAAAATTATGCGGATCATACAGGGGTTATCAAAAATTTAGACTACATTAATTAAAAACTAGATTTAAAACTAATTAGCACTGATTTAAGTACAATAATGTAAATTAAATAAAAATATGTATTTTCACAAGTTTTGGAGGTATTCTCGGGGAAGGGTTGACGGGTATGACCCTCTCTTATGACATCATATTAGACTGATTTTAACTAATTAGTTGATTGCTATATCGCTTACATAATCTGCAATATATGCGTGTATTCGGACGATCTGTTTGTATTTCGATTGACTTCAATCCAAATATCATTTTGATTCGGATGTAAAGAGTAGAGTCCAAACCATTTCCCGTTTAGCTATTGGTTGCAAAGTTTTAATTTAAATAAATTATTTTATCAATTAAATTTTTTACTAACCTTATTCAAATCAACATTCTTAACAATGAACCTGTTGACATTTTTGCAGTGATAATCGGAATATTCTAAAATTAAAGTTTAGCATTAAATAAGTAAATTTTGAAATGATCCTTTAATACCAGGTCTTTTATTTTTTAATTCAAAATTTTGGTTTGTAAATGATGGTCTTGCACTTGTACTTGTACTTGGTAAAGTATTTGAAACATTACAGTTTTCATGTTCTACTGTTTTTGAGTCTTTTAAACCTAAACTTTCAAATAATTTAATCGCTTTATCGATAATATTTGGATCGGCTGTTGGTCTTCGACTTATAAGTCCGTATTCGACTGTATTTATGCAAAATATATTATTTTATTTTATTTTATTTATTATTAGAATTAAAATTAAGTGTTTAAACCGTTTAGACGTTTAGAGCCATTAACGTCGTGAATGAAACACTGATAATAGATGTAATAATCATTGTATTGGATGTCCAGAATAGTCATACTTTTAATGCCGGCGTTATTAACAATTAGAGTTCCGGTTTCGTCATACATGAGCCGACCTGTGCTTAAAACTCCCTTTTCGTTACTGGGGATTGAAAATAAAATTTTTAAACAAATGTCTTATTTTTAAAAATGCGAAACAATTAAACATTCTGTAGACCAGGGTTGGCAAAGGAGGGAGGGAGGGCTCAGAGGACAGGCTTGAAAATTTAGCTTCTATCATTTCGCCCGGAAATTAAACCCCCTCTTGTTGCGTTATTTTGTAAAAATAGCTCTAATTAATTAAATTAAGGCTAAATGCGGTTTAAATCTAGTTAATTTAGCTTAATTTAGTGTTAATTTAGTTTAAATCCGTTTAAATCTGTTTTAATTGCGGGTTTTGGTAACAGAATGGTGTCATTTTTGGCGGAAATTTAGCTATTTTGTCGCGAAAATTTTTAGCTGACTTCCCTCAACTTCCCCTCGAGTTTTTGGCAAAAATCGAGTCATTTACCTCATTCTCAACCCCCTCTTCTGACCGATCTTGGTCAACCCTGTTGTAGATACATAAGGAATATATTGAGACAGCAATAAGATTATATTAAGATTTAGATTAAATTTATTAGACCAATCTAAAATATGTATACTTTTACTGAAATATTAAGTCTATTATAATCGCAGAAAATCTAATACACTTTTTAAGTCTTGCCTATTATTGCATAATGCTTAACACTAATTATGAATCAATGCATTCCACGCATTTCTAACATTTCAATTGCTGCTCTATTCCCTCCAATGTTTTTCTATGCATAATGTTAAGTCTATGGGTTTGCACTCATTACTAACATTCCTAAATCGCGCACTACTTACCTCTAATGCTAAACCTATGGCTAATGCTAAGTCTATGGAGCTTTGACTCTGCTTTTCGCTCAATTCTCTCTCTGCTTGCAAGCAAAACACTACACAAAATGTAATCTCAATTTGTGCTTAAAATGAAGTCTTTTGTTTTATATGTGTTTTCATTACTTCACTCAACCCAACCGCTACAACTCGACCTGGCCTCGGTAAACCCGCTACCGACGGCCACTTCCGATTACTTCCCGACTCTTCAGCCGAACTCGACTCAACTACAGGTTAGCCATTAGTAGCAACAATACTAATGCTTTCTTTGAGTCCTTAAGCCCGAAGTCTGAAGACACACCCACTCAACCACATCTGCTCGCCCGATTACTGTTCGGTTACCGCCGACCTAGTCGTGCGGTTACAATATAATATATAAATATTTTCATATAATTACCGGTAAATTAAATACTAATTAATAGAACATTTTATTTTTTACTAACAATATTTGAAATGCATTTCAACAATAATTTAATGTTTTTGGTTTAAAAAGTTGAGATTCAAGTGAATTATTGGATTAAAATCAAAACTTACATCAAATCAAACAAATACTGGTCTTGAATCGATCGGTTAATCAACGATCGCTTGTTTTCTTGCATTTTATAACACCTGACATTAGCGAAATTGATCAAGTTCCAATACCAGGTGCCTCCAAACCGGGACAGATCCACATCTTTGACCGCCTTATCAGTCAAGTTCAGACACGTTCCGCATTCGACTGCTTTCGGAACCGTTGTTTCGACGTTATCTTCATTATCGCACTGATTGTGTTGTACGGCTACGAGAGTAAGCGCCGAACCCTTTAGTTTGCTGTACGCCATGTCCAATAGGGATGGGTTCGGCTCTTTGGTTCGCGAATAGACATTCACGTGAACTGAATAGTAAAGCGATGTTTAGTACAAAATAATATTAAATTTAATTAAATAAAATGACCTGAATTAGCCAGGCATCGGTAATTGATCAAATAGTTGATATGGTCTGTTGCCAACACAAAAATCAATCCCAATTCACATCTGTTGGTATCCTTTGTGGTGATATAACCGCCCGATTCCAGTTTCATAATACTCGCCGATATTAGTTCTGACCCCTGGCTGTTGAGTAGTTAAATAAGTTTGGAGTTATTGACTGTTAAATTGTTGAGAAGCAGGCATTTCGGAAGGGAAAGGTTTATTTGACCGAAAATTAGATTTAAATTAATTGTAAATTATTGATCAGTTCGATTTTAGTTCGATTTTAAATTTGATGCTCAATTATTAAAGCCTACGCTCTGTATAGAAGACAAAAAATATTTGATTATAAAAATACTGACCAATGAGTGACCAGTAGAGAAAAACAACAAATTTTTAAAATATTTCCTAATTATGACCCTGGTCATTATTGGTTAGTATTTTTATAATCAAATATTTTTTGTCTTCTATACAGAGCGTAGGCTTTAATAATTGAGCATCAAATTTAAAATTGGATCAATAATTTACAATTAATTTAAATCTAATTTTTCGGTTAAATGGCGTTTGGTCAATCAATCCATTTTAATTCGGAAGGGTTTATGTCTGTCAACCCCTTAGGACTAAAAACTTTGCTGGTGATATTTGAGAAAGATTCTTTTTCTAAAAATTTGCCGGCAACTGATGATAACCCCAGTTTAAATCTCGTTTAAATTCAGTTGCAAATTTAAACCTATATTTTTGCACCCAGGATTATGTCAACTTCACCCATAACGCTCCTTAACTCAAAGCTACCGAAATTCCTGTTTAAAGTAACAAGTTTGTATTACCGCAAAAGCATAAATCTGCTCTTTCCTCGTTTTGCATCACTTTTTTCAATTTCTATATTAAAACAATCCTTTCTTTCCGTCGAATAGATTAGATACCAATTCCCGCTCATCTGATAAGACATTTAAATATTTAATTATTTTAATACTTGGAATAAAAATTAGTACAAACTCTCGACAAATCGATTTGGGTTTCGTTCAAGTGCTCGAGTGGTGGACAGTCTATATATGCATTAATTGTTAACAAATCTTCAAATATTTAAATCAATGTATTATACCATTAATTCTTCTTTCAGTAAACCTTTTCTGATTCGATAAATCAGTATTCATTGGAAGCATTGGTTGATTCGGTAAATATTTAGGCTCTGGTTCTGCAGATATTTTTTCTGGTAATCTATGTATAGGTTGAGAAACCTGTACAGGTTCTGGTGGTGGCACTGGTGAGTCTTTAATTTGCAAGGATCTTCTGGGTATTTGATTATTATTTGACTCTGAATCTAACTCATGTTTGGGTATAATTTTGTGAAATGGTTCGGGTCTTTGATGGGTTTGAGAGAATGGTTCTGGTTTTGAGATAGTTTGGGGAATAGGCTCTGGTTTTGGATGATTTTGTGAAATAGGTTCGGGTTTTGGAATATTTTGCAAATAGGGTTCGGGTTTTGGAATATTTTTCGAAAAGTGTTCAGGTATTTGATTATTTTGTACAATTGTTTCCAATTTTGGATTACTTAAGGAAAACGGTTGTGGTTTTTGATTAGTTTGTAAAAAGGGTTCAGATTTTTCTAAATTTTGTTGAATTGGTTCCGATTTACTTAAATCTGGAGTCGATTCTTGTTTTGGCATTAGTTGTGGAACTGGTTTTGGTTTAATTGTCTGATTGTCTTCATTAGCTGTTAATAAAAATTTTTTTAAATTAAATTAATATAAATATTTAAAAATAATTAATCAAGTCAATAGCTAAAAACTAACATGGAACATTTGTGCATTGACAATTTTGATGAGGAATCGGACTTAAGGTTATATTATTAGTTATTTTGTTCAACAAATTCATAATATTCTGCAAATCCTGTTCTGCAATCGTGAGCTGACGGGAAAATATTCGATAATTTTCTAATAAAAGTGAAAATTAAGTTTTAATATTAATTATTATTTAATATAACAAATGCAAACCATAAACTGTAACATTTCCATTGACCTCATGCTTTAAGCACTGGTAGACCAATAACTGGTTATCCGATTGTATGTCCAAAAGCCAGAAACTGGATTTGGTTTTACCCACAGACAACACCAGTTTCGACAGGCGCTCATTTGGCGGTCCTTTCGATAGCAAACCGTTTACTGTATTAACGCAATCGTTTCTGTAAATCAAAAATTAATTCAAAATTTAAAATTTTGATTGAAATTTAAAATTAGAAACTAATAAGAATTAAGCGAAAAACTAACTGTTCTTTGAAGTCTAGTTCATTGACATCGTTAACTGTAAGCATTATTTGAGTACAGATTTTATTCGTATCCAAACTTGCATATAATTGCTTCCAATTGCCAGAAATCTATTGATTTATTTTAATGTTTAAATTAATTGAAATAAAATTTTAAATTTAAAATTTCAACAATGATTTACAGTATTTAAATCAATGTTTTTGATGGAATGGGATTCAAATTTGCGGCACTTTTTCGGTCGACTTATTCCTATCGTTTCTCTGTTCATCCTATCGGGTATCTGAAGGTGTGCGCCGGGCAGTGGTCGGCCAATTGGGTCTAACTTGCGAGCAATGTGTCCGGTGCCGCTTTCGATATTATTTCGATTTGAATCTCGGTTTTCAAGTGTAATCGGTTGGTGATTATCACGTATCGGCGGCTCTGGTTTTTCGAACCGGATTTGATCTTTTTTCTTGTAGACAATTGGTTCTCGTCTTTGATTACTCAGTAAATTGTTTTTATTGTGTGGATAAGGTGTAGGTTGTTCCGGCTCATTGTTAATAACCGGCGGCAATGGTTCTTGGTTGATTATAGGCTGTGAAGGTTGTCGGTTAATCTGCGGTTTTTGGGGTTCTCTATCAATTCGTGGCTGTAAAGGTTCCCGGTTAATTTGTGGCGGTAAAGGTTCCCGGTTAATTTGTGGCGGTAAAGGTTCCCGGTTAATTTGTGGCGGTAAAGGTTCCCGGTTAATTTGTGGCGGTAAAGGTTCCCGGTTAATTTGTGGCGGTAATGGTTC
>JAQIYC010000808.1:0-11420 GCA_034699545.1 Porobelba spinosa | reverse complement strand
CAAAAAGTAAAAACTTAAATCTGAAGGCAATTACTGAAGACATCATTTGTGAAAATTTTGAAATTTGTTTCCAAACATTGGATTCACGTGTTTTGAAATATTTTGGTTTGAATTGCTGTTAATTTAGTGATAAAATGCCGAAACCAGTGACCAATTGGAAAGAAAAACATCAGTTTATCAAAGAGTTTAAGATTAAGAAAAAACTTAAACAAAAACAAAAATTGGAAAACGAGGCGAAAGTGAAAGAAAGCGAAGAAATGGTTGAAAAATCCATAACTAATGACAACAACATTGAAGTCGAAGATAATGACCAGTCGTTTATGGATATAACGCCCGAATCCTCTGACAATTGTGGCCGCAAATGGACGGCCAGTATTGCCCTTCCGTTTAGTATTGTAGACAACGCTCAGTCTTTGGAGTTAAAGACATACCTGTGCGGACAGATAGCCAGAGCTCTCGTTATCTTCAATATCGATGAGATTGTGGTTTTCGACGAGTATTCCAAACAAGAGATGTCTATAAAGTGATTAAATATTTATTTCTATTAAATAATAGTTTTTTGATTTTGATTTTTATATTTTTAGCGAGAATTCAGATAAGAGTCAACTATACGACAGAAGACACTCATCAATGGTTCAGATGATTCGTATTCTTCAATACCTCGAATGTCCGCAATATCTCCGAAAATATCTGTTTTCCATTCAAAAGGACTTACAGTTTGCCGGCGAGTATTGACCACTAATTCTGACCATTAGTTCTAATTGATTGTAACGAAAAATGTTTAACATTTGTATTAAATTACAGGTCTATTAAACCCTTTAGATTCGAGACATCACTTAAAAACTGCAGATATTTGTCAATATAGAGAAGGGGTAGTGACGAACCATCCGGTGCGAGAAGGCAAGGGTTCGTATGTGTATATTGGACTCCAGAAAGACGTTCAAATCGACAAATGTTTGAAACCTAATATCAGAGTAACCGTCAAATTGATTGATTCGGAAAACCGTAAGAAAGCCAAAGGCGTCGCTGTCTCGCCAACAGAGCCCCGAACAGAGGCCGGTCTATACTGGGGCTACTCTATACGGGCGGCTAAGTCTTTGAGCGCTGTATTCGCCGAATCGCCGTTTGATGGCGGATATGATCTGACAATCGGTACTTCAGAAAACGGACAAAATGTAGACAAAACTGTTCGAAAAATACCGAAACAATTCCAACATTTATTAGTAGTCTTCGGAGGTCTTAAAGGTCTGGAAGCGGCGCACGATTCCGACCAATCATTATCTAGTGTTGAAGAAACTCGAGATTTGTTTGATTACTATTTGAATACCTGTCCCAATCAGGGCTCGAATACCATTAGGACAGAGGTATTGGTTCAGACAATTGAAACATTGTTTGACTTTATTTTTAATTAAATTTCTTCTCTATTCAAAGGAAGCGATTTTGATAACACTTTCGTCGCTAAGAAAACAGTTATTAAGAGATAAAACATAGAATCGATTGTTATTTTATTGAATTTATTTAAATGTTTATGAAATTCTCAATTCATTATTTCATAACTGTTTTGTAATAAACATCAAATCAATCAATAATTGATTTCTTATTAAAATTTGTACAGTCTAATAAATTATTACAAATTACCCTGGTACCGGTAATAGTAATTTAGTAAAAATTAAGAATTGTTATAATTGAAGAAAGGTAATTACGGGACTAAACATTGTTTAGTAATGTTTTTATGTTTACTTCAATTGATACTCGAATTTGTGTTGAAATAAGTCTGACATTAATTGAATATATTTTTTATAACTATTCGATAAAAAACATTAGAATTTAAGTCAATTTCGACAAACAATTAATGCTTTAATCATTCGAATCAACGAATTGGTGACGATCTGTAAATTGAGTCGTTATTCGTTATCTCGTTTATGCGTTTAAATTAATTTTTAGATATTTTTGTTTCGATTTTGAATTCAATTAATTGTCTTTAAATCTATTTGAAAGTCGTTTTGAATGCAATCAACGATTGCCAACATCCGTGCCCTCAGTCCTCATCGATGTCTTCTTTACGCGTTTTTTTGGCGTTAAGTCTGAGAACAGATCCGGGACTCGGATAGGGCCTCATTTGGAACAGAGGTCCGGAGGCCGTCGAGTCCACACCGGTCTTGGCGTCGCCTTTCTTCTCTAACCCGTCCGACCACTTCCCCCGAGGAATGTCGGAATAGGCCGACGGATCCACTGAAAACAAAATCATTTAATTCAGTCTTTAAAACAAAATAATTTCAAACAATAAAAAATATATCAATACTCGGGTCTAAATCATTGCTTTTCCTAACGGCTCGTCCTTTGGCGCGTCTGTCTCTGTCTCTGTCTCTCTCTCTCTCCCATTCCCTTAATTGGGTTCTACTATTAGTTTTGCTAATTTTGTCCGAAGTGTCGGAATCGCTATCGAAGTTATCATTAGAATTGTCAGACAATTCGGAATTAGAATCAGACGCCTCTCCCTCTCCGTCCATATCGTCTTCGTCCACCTGTTCCTCGTCGTCGTCTCTCAATAAGGCTTTCGTTTGAAGTAATACTTTAAGAATAATTGAATGCAATTGCAGTCAATCTCTACTCACCTCTGAGTCTGTCGGCGGACAACGAGATGCGAGCGTTCGGGTGATGGGGCGGAAGCCATGAGACCTCATCCGACTGAGTGTTCCAATAGTAGAAACAACGGCTGAAGTAATACAACGTTTCACTCAATTCATCGATAATTAAGGATTAAATTTCAATCAAAGCTTACACTCCCGGGTCGTACACCTCTTGCCAGCCCTCAAGCAATGGATATCTCTTAAGCAGTCTTTGATACTTGCGTTTGGTCTTCGGCGACGGCTCTTCACTCACATTCGACCATCTCTTCTGGCAATAGAGAGAGCATTCGTGGTATACGTTCTGAAAGACATTTCAATTAGACGTCGAATGGAATACATATTTACATTCAATTCATTACATATTTGTTCGGACATCCAATCACCGATATTCGGCTCTTCTGGTCAAAGCGGTCGCAGTCGTAGTCTTCGGCGATTACTTCTTCCAATTGTTCTATTCGTCGAAATCACAAATTCATTCATTTATTCCGAAATTATTTCAAAAATTAATTTATTTCTTAAATCCAAACCTTTTTGTTTGTCTTCGTTTGCACTTTTCGGAAGAATTCCTCTCTTTTGGAGTCTTTGAGCCAAAGCTAATGGAAGTGACATTTGATTCAAGTCTTCAGTTCAGACAAAGTCTAATCAAAAGTTCATTGAAAACAATCGGAAAAACATTGAACGAGTGATGGACTGATGGGAAGTGCAGTCATTCATGTGATGTGCGCTTAAAGGCGGCGACTATTCTATTAGTTTTGAATACTGAAAGGAGGAGCTTAAATCATACAGTACCTGGTAGAGTATAGCATTTCTGGTGTAATAGTTAGCTTGATCCTTATTGGTTAATTATATAAAAAAGTAGCATACGTGGGGGTGCTGTTGTTGATACCCCCAAAAACGCAAAACGTCTCATCTCTGGTTTTGAACACACTTTTCGATATAAAGTTATGTAATATTTGTTTTAATCACTTCAACCAAAACAATCTGTTATATGTGTTGCTCCGCCCTATCAGTACCGTCTGTAGTATATCTATTGCATTGATGTCACACAACACTCCGCCCTTAAACACATTAAACAAATGTTTGCTTGAGTTTGAAACTAAATTATGTAATCATACGCCGACTCATGGAGTAATGCTCTGTATAGTGGTTGGCAACGATCACCATGCTGCAATATATGGGTAACCTAGCAACGCAGAGCGAGTGGCAAATAGCCCACATCTATGGATGTGTGTTTGGGTCAAATTCATGCGCAAAACCGCTTTTAAAGGAATAATAAGTTTATTATCAGTTTCTCAACTAATATGTCATCCAATGATATAATCAATTGACGAAAATATTTGTTTTTTATTGCAATTACTTTTCAATTGCTTTTCATTGCTTTTGTTAATTACTTTCAAACAATTAGCGAAACCCTAATCAGTATTGACTGCAAGTATGGAAGCGGTGCCTAAACTACCGATGATTTACTTCGAGCTCAAGATTAGTCCCGTTTGTCCCGACTTTGCGACGCCTTTTAAACGAGTAATTCATTTATTATTAATTTTATTCTAATATTCAAAACAATTGCTCATCACTTGAGTAATGCGTTTAAGAAAGCATTTCTGATCTCTTCTCAAATCTAATTGCGTTTTGTCTGAAATGACAATCAGTTTATAGGAAAGCATTACTCAGAAGACGGGAATTCATACGAACGCGAAATCCATGAATTGGAAGCACTTAGAAATGTATTTGAGTTTTGATTGAATTTTAAAAACAATTTAAATTAATTGATTGAATGTCCGATGGGTTGGCAGAAGGCATGTCGAGCCCCCCGAGACTTCACGGGTTGTTCTCTCCTCAAGCGATACTACTCTCAGATCTATAGTCTTCAGAACCGGTTTTCGGTGTTTGAGTCGAATGTGGGCGTAGAGTGTGTTTGGGCGGACATATACTCGGGTCAGAGCATAATCGGTGACCTGGATCTGGAGCTCGCGTGTGTGCTCTACAACATCGGTGCCCTTCACGCGGAGTTGGGCGCTCTTGACCTGAGGAACAGCGCCGACAATATGAAGGTCTCGTGCACTCACTTCCAGTGCGCGGTTTGGGCTTTCCAGCACTTGAGAGACGACAACCGACTCTACAAAAGCAAAGACATGTCCCACGACTTGCTCTCGTTCTTCGTTCAGGTGATGCTGTCTCAGGCCCAGGAGTGCATTCTCGAGAAGTCGATGTTAGACAACCGCAAGTCGTCTATAGTGGCCAA
Source organism: Porobelba spinosa (assembly GCA_034699545.1). Lineage (NCBI taxonomy): Eukaryota > Metazoa > Arthropoda > Arachnida > Sarcoptiformes > Damaeidae > Porobelba > Porobelba spinosa. The sequence goes on along the minus strand of JAQIYC010000808.1, from coordinate 6,548 downwards.
AGTGGCCGCACAGGTGGTTGAGTACTACAGCAGTTCTCTACTGATGCTACTCCAGTCGGCCATCAATACCAGTGCCAATCATACGATCGTCGATATCGTCGGCTCTAAGATATACAAAGAGTGGAAAAAGTTTATTGAATTCAAAGTCTCGTATTATAACGCGATTTGCGCTCTATTTATGGGAAACTTAGCCGAAGAGCAGCAGAAGATGGGGGAACGGGTGGCCTGGTTTCAGTCCGCCGAAGACAAGCTGAACGAAGCGATCAAAATGGCCAAACAGATGGACAGATCCGAACTGTCGGAAGCGCTGAACTTCGTGTCGGATGTGATTGATGTGAAACTCGGAAACGCGAAGAAGGAAAACGATTTCGTATATCACGAAAAGGTTCCGTCGAATGACAAACTCAATGAAGTGAAAGGCGTTTCTCTCGTCAAAGGCATTCCGTTCAGTGTTTGCGACCCAGAGATCAGTGGCCCCGACATCTTCGCCCGTCTGGTGCCCATTGAAGCGCACGAAACGGCTTCGATATATAGCGCCAAAAAAGATGAGATAATGAGAAGCATTGGAATCAAAATCGATGACAAAAACCAAGAATTGGCGGCTTATATGTCGTCCTTACAGATAGACAGAGACTCTCTTCGGGCCAGAGATGAGCGAATTCCCGACGAACTCATCGAAGTCTGTGCCGCTATGTCTGTGAATCCCGATTCGGTTAACGAAGTGAACGATGTTTTGGCCGAATTGGAGGAAATTAGTGGCGAAGTCGACAGAGCTATCGGTGACACCAAAACACTTTTGGAAGACGAGGAACGGAAGGAGAAAGAGCACCAGAGCTTGTATGGCAAGAGACCAACTTCGATGATAGTGGTAGAGCTCTCGAAGGAGTTGACCAAACATGAAGACACGCATAAGAAGGCATTGCTTTCGAACAGTTCGTTGAGAGAGAACTTAGAGCGACATTGCGATGACGTGAAGCTATTGATCAGCTCTTCTGCTCAAGACGTGGCTTCTCTCCTCCCGTCGACCGGCGCTAATGTCCCGTTCGATGAATCGAATTTGACTGAAATGGAGAAACTGTTGGAAAAGGTGGAGGAAATGAAAAGCCAGCGCCAGATGCTTGAGCACCAGCTGAAGGACACGATGGCCTCCGACGACATCATGAAACAGGTGTTGGCGCACAACCGACAGGAGATCGAAGACGTGTTCGCGAATGAGATTAAGAAATACGACCGCATTATAGCTCTGATCGAACAGAACCTGTCGGCACAGGACAACATTCTGCGCGCTCTGACCAAAGCCAACGCTAAGTACAGCGAAACCCGAAGAGCTATTCTCGACAATCAACGCAATCGAAGCGCACGAATCGCTTCATTGATTCATACGTTTGAAGTGTTTAAGGAATTGCAATCGAATTCTAAAAAAGGTTTTGATTTCTACCAGAAGTTCCAGAACATTGTGGCCCGACTTCAGGCCCGAACTCGTGGTGTGTGTCGGGTTCAGGACGAAGAAAGGGCTCAAATATCTCAGTCTCACAAAAAGAAGTCAAACAAATATTTTGTTGAAAATAATTTTAGTACTAATGGCGAGACTTCAGTCACTCCTAAACTCAAAGACTATTTGCCTTATCTTAACGCTTCGAAACAGATCCCGAAACCCGACTTTCAGTCCGGACCCATTCCCGCGGCCAATCTGTTGACAAACAATTACTTAAATATGGTGCCGCCGGCGCAGAACTACCCGCCCTCTAGTTTGCCCCAAATCTCGTATAACCATCGAATTGAGACTTCAGAACAACAACCGATTCAACAACAATACCCACCAATGGTTGGCCAACAAAACCAATCGACAGTTTTACAGAATCAGCAAATTGTTCAGCCGAACCACCAACCCGTGCAGCTTAACCACCAAATTCAACCGAACAATCAACCGGTTCAACAGAATCAGCAGCCGTTACCAGCGGATCAGCAGCCGGTGTCTAATCACCAGCCGAATCATCAACCCGTGCAACTGAGCCATCAGCAGATACAGCCCAACCACCAATTGGCTCATCTCAACCATCAACCGCTGCAACCGAACCAGCAGTCAGTGCAACAACAATACCCACAACAGACTCAACAACAATATCCACAATCAGTTCAATACCAACAGCCGGTTGTGTCACAACAACAACCAATTGCTTCCCAACACCAACCCATTCAACAACAATATCCACAATCTGTTAATCAGAACCAACAGCCGGTCCAACAGTACCCACAACCGGCTCAACAGCAATATCCACAACCAGTTCAACCACAACAACAACCGATTGTTTCACAACAGCAACAGTTTCCACAACACACTCAACACCAATACCAACAACCAATTCATCCGCAATACCAGCAATCGGTTCAACAGTTGCCACAACAGTATCCACAGCCATATCAACAGCCGATTCAGTCGACGTATGAACAACAGTACCAATCATATGGACAGCAGTTTCCGCAACAATTCCAACAACCGGTGCCATCGCCGGCACAACAACACACATATCAACAATCATTCGAACCGATTAATCAGCAGACGTTTCAACAACAATATCATCTACCAGTGCAGCACCAAATGCCCCCAATTATGACATCAATTGGACAAACAATGTCTCAGCCTATGACGCAAAGTATGGATCAAACAATACCGCAATCCATACCCCAATCAATGCCTCAACCAATTCAACCCTTTCCACAACCAATGACTGCACAGCCGATACAACAACTCATACTAACTCCGGTTGACTCGAAAAGCGAAAAGCCGTCGAATAAACCCGAATCGGATCTTCTGAAACAATTCGATCCGTTGTTTGACTAAAAATAATATTTTATTGATATATAAGTATTGAATGTGTTTTAAATTAAACTCTTTTTAATCTAAAAATTTTAATTATTTTCAAATTTATTTATATATTTTCAAATAACTGTTAAATTAAATAAAACTTCTTTTACTAAAATTGCAAATTTCGTTACAATTGGTGTCAATGAGTACTCGTCCGACAATTTTTCGCTTCCGTTATATTCAACTCTGAAAGCGACGACTATTTTACGACGACTCTCACTGACACCGACTCTCCCATTGTTTGCATCAATTTGGCCATTGATTGCAATATTTTTTCCAATAGTTATATATTTGGATTCGATTTCCTTTCAGGCATTACAAACATTCCGTCGAAAAGACAAATAAAACTAATTATTTTCATATGAATAGTCATTCAAATAAAAAATAAAAAGTTTTCTCAATGACACCTGAATGTGGAAGTCCTTCCCTTTACTTAATTGATTTGCAGGTATGGGTTGAAACTGAAGAGAGAACTGTTGTACTGAGAGAACTGTCTACTTATGTACTAATGTAAGAGAAACGCCAGAAGTAGTGAAACTTTTTATGCATCGAAAACCTGAACAACGAATAGAAGTTCGAGAGAATAGAATACAAAAAACTGGTTCAAAGATTGTCCTAAATTTCGAAGTAATTTTCTCATTTCACTATTAAGACTGAACTGTATTTTGTCGAAACACTTATTTAATTTTGTTTAAATAAAAAAATTTATTTCAAAAACATCTATTTTAAGTACAAAACTATTAAAATTGTAATTTATTTGGATATACACTAATACGACATTCAAGACTTGACGTAAGTTTTCATTTATTTCATTAAATAATAATTTAATTTATATTAATTTAAATATAATTGACTTATACTCATAAAATGTCGATTTGTCTCAAATCAAGTCTGCGATGTGTTTAGTGAATAAATTGAGTTTATTTTAGTCGAAATGAAAATTAATAAAATTATCGAATAAATGCATTACAAACTACAGTATTATATGAATGCATTTTGTTTGACGTATTGCGTAATCATATTATAACGCAATAAAACAAATTATAAAAGATTTTATTTTAAACTTAAAACACTTTGAAACTCTTTTAAACTTTTCACAGATTATTTATTTATGCATAGAATTATTGTAAAGTTCAAATAACTTCTACAATGTCATATTTAAAATTTTGATTTTAACTAATTTAAATCAACCTTAATGATTTTATCAATATAATAATCTACTTAACTACAGTTAGTTATGTATAAGTAATTATGTATTAGTCTAAGATTCTTCGTGTCATTGAAAAATTGAAACCTCCTGAGGATTCGACCCCCCGGGAGGTACTTCTTCGCTCATAAATCTTTGATCGCCAAAGAAATCAGCAAGTTTGAACTATTGATTACATTATAGGTTTTATTTTGCTAACATTACATTATTTCATTAATTTTAATTTTAATTAATTCATTTAAAAACGGCTTAAAATAAACGGGTTGGTATAAATCTGTTGTCTACCCTGATAACTCTGATAACCATGATAACCCTCCTAATAACCCTTCTCCTCTAGAATTTAAATTAAAACTTATTCATACCATTTTTGGTCTCCTCCAAGATCAGTTGGCCTTTACCTTTTCACATAGTAGCTTATAAAGATTGAATTGATTATTTAAATTTGATTAATTTGTACAAATTCATTAAAAATCTAATTTTAACAACAATTATAATGTGTTTAATTAAAAATTCAAATAAAAGTTTTTAATGAAGTAAAATAATAGAATAAGAGTATTATTTATTAACTCATATAATTCGTATTACCGCAATAAAAATGTTACGCCATGTTTCATTTAAGCAGTCGTAAGGTTGGGCTAGGCTTACAGCTAATCTTGCATAATTAAATAACAATGCTAATATGCCAGCGTTAGTTTATCTAATATTCGAATCGTTTATAAACTGGTTTATATTGAAAAATCAAAAACAATACAATTATTATTAAAATAAGATATAAAACTGAGCGAAAGTTGTAATTATTGAAAGAATGCAATTATGCAATTGTTAATTGTTTTCCAGCAAACAAAATGTGATAAAATATTTTTAAATTATATTTTTTCTGGTTTAGTATTCTTATTTAATAACAAATATATTTATAATGTGATTTAAACAATTATATTGTACTAGAACATTTTAAAAATAAATGTAATTTTTTGTTCATAAATACTGTTTATAGTCTAAATCCTATGTACAGTTAAATTTGAATAAATTCACATTGCATAATTTAAATTTGTTTAATTTTGCACTTTTTATTTGACTAAGCTTTGGATCAATTTTAAAGCATAGTCTTAATTTCACATAAATACAATATTCCCGAACAATGTCTATGTTTTTAATATATTTGTCTAAATAAAAATGTTTTTAAAACAAAAATCAACTTATATTTTAGATTTTGTATAATATTTTTACAAATACTAATTAAGGGCAGGGCAATTAACTAATTTTTAACTTAAAAATATAAACGGCAAATTTTCTAGAAATTTGCTCGCTGAAACGCAAGTTTGTTTTTGAAATCAGCAAAACCTTTATTTTAAATAAAAAGTTATATTTTAAGAAAATAAATATTAAATTTTATTGCACTTTTAAGCGACAATTTTTTAAATTAACAAATATTTTTTAATTTGATATATTTTTGATTAAAAAATTTTTGCCGGATGGTAGGTGGGTACTCTGCTCGGGGTATCGTAGCTATCGCAGGTCAGGGAGGTCCATCATAGGTAGAATAGATCCGTAACCAAAGCGCGGTGCAAAATGAAAATTAGCAAATAGGCAATCTTGGCAAATTTTTGTTTGGGTTTTATTTAAATAAACTTGACAAATTTTTAACTTATCTGCTCATAATTGAATTAAATAATAGTAAATTTTAATACAAAAGTTGATTAAAATAAGATTTGAATATAATTTTGGTATTCGTTTTCAGGTAAAATGTCAATTAAAGTTGAACTAGGAGCAGTAGTTTTATAAAATTAAAAAACTGAACATCAATTTGCCAAATTGCCTATTTGCTAATTTTTATTTTGTACGGCGCTTTGATTACGGATCGATAGTAAATAACAAAAATTTTTCAAAATCCTAGGAGAGGGCCAAGGTATAGGCTAACTCAAAAACAAGATGGTGGATTTTCGCCTAAATTTTTCCACCAAACCACCAATTTGTTCCCGAAAACAGCAATTATAGCGGATTTAAAACTAAATTAAGCTAATTTAACTAAATTTAAATCTGGTTTAACCTTAATTTAATTAAATTTAAGCCATTTTTACATAAAAGGGGTAAAAATTCCTTCCGCCTTTGACGGTCGAAACTTTTAAAGATGGTGGCTCTATAATCCTAGTGAGTGGGGTTAGAGACAACATTTTATCCTTAGGGGGCTGCAGGACCGCCCATTGGTTATGTTTGTCCGCAGCTGATTGTCACTAGTATTTAAAAGTTGCGGGTTACAATTCGTAATCATTAATTTTTGCAAATTAAAATTGAGTCTGCATTTTAAGTTTAATTAGCGTTCTCCCTTTTGTAAAATTTGTAATTTTACATTGTAAAATTACATGTAATTTTACAAATTTTACATAACTTTTATTTTATTTTACAAATTGATGTAAAATAAAATAAAATTTTAAATTAAAAATTTTGTAAATTAATGGAAAAAATTATTACTTCAAT